>JALAJA010000648.1:2500-22500 GCA_023376005.1 Doryteuthis pealeii | reverse complement strand
GGACTGGAGCGTCCGTACATAAAAATCACTTACTAACTAGGTCCCTCGTGGGGCCTCTGGTCCTCGTGGGGACCAGAGGCCCCACGAGGGTGGGCTGTAGTCACTAAATGACTAACCCATGGGTTTCAGACGAGGAAGAGAAGTTTAAATCAGGCGCTTAAATACCAGAGGTCCCCTAGTGGGAACAAACGGCAACACAGCGGGAAGATAACTCTTCCAGACCAATGTGAAGATAAACCCCACACACATATCATAAGAGTCTATATCATATTTAATGCACTTATCATCTGTTAGTATTTGGTTTGGTTTGGTCTGGTTTTTGTTTAATGACATATTAACCTTCGTTGGTGTTTTAATGCCAAAGACATTATTATAGAAGAAAAGTAGTGGTACTATTTAATCCACAGGTGTTGAATGCATACCTTACCCAAGAGTATTAGTGCGAAAGTTAACGTAATAGCGTGACTGTAGTTCGAACTCGTTTGCTACGATGTCCAGATCGTTAGCCATTACACCCTCCTTGTTGATACTTAATCTTACCAAAACTACAAGATCAATATATAGTTACATATTATATTTTGTGAATAACGGTATTGCTGGTACCGAGGAATCTTCGGTGATATTTTCTTTAAAATCATCTTCATCTTCTTTTCAGCCTTTGACAACATTGTTATAGCTTAACAGAACTTCAGAGCTCATCAGATCTTTGAAGCTCGTCAAATCTTCAGCAAAATGATAAATAAATACAAGTCTTGATTATTCTTTATTTCTTATTACTCAATATGGAGATGGCAAGCCCCAACCCCTTTTATATCATATGGGTGCTAGAAGGCGGTGGCTGCGGGTCTACATGTCCTGGGAATGACCTTAAACTCTATCTGATGGTGGGGTTCCAGTTTTGGAGGTTTAGGGAATGGGGAGCACCCGTTCATCACCATTGCTCCCTGGTCCACTCTGACCCGGAGTGGTAGTACCTGTTAGGGTCCCATCTATGGGTTAAATAGAAAAATGTATTTATAAAAAATTGTATTATCCATTAAGAATTGATTTATTTCAAAACTTTATCGGCATTATATGACCCACTGAGGTTGATATGCCGTAAAACAAAACAAACCAAACCAAATCAATATGGAGACAACCCAGTTCAATTCACATAGATATTCCGGAAACGAAAGGCCAAATATGATATTTATATCATAGATTATAACTAGATAGATTGATAGTTAGATAGATCTTAACGGCATGTATTCACGTCCAGGGTCATCTTATGCCCAAGGGTTAGGAAATATCGTTCATTGTACGTTCATGTTTATGTTTTTGTACAGGTGTTTCTTCAGAGATTTTTTTTTTTTTTTTTTGCACACGATCCTATCAAATTCGAAAAATATTTAAATAGATCTATTTGACTCATAGATGGGACTTTAACAGACACTCCCACTCCAGTCAGAGTGGACTTAGGAGTAATGTCAATTAAGGGAAACCTCACACTCTCCAGATTTCCATAACTAGAGCCTCGCCATCAGATGCAGTACACACATTTGTTTTTGGTTTTTTGGGTTTTTTGGGGGGTTTTTTTTGGGGGGAGGACAGGGTGTTACCCTTTTTCAGGGGATACAGTCAACGTATTCTAAGCCCTGCTGACATGGCGATAAAGTATCGTCTATAGATAAATTCTTTGCTACCATTTTTAAAAGGTTGTCTTTTAAACAAAAATATCAGAAGTGCGTTATCTCTTGTGGAAAATACAGTAATTTATGAGGAAGTGCGTCCCGGTCTCCTGCCTCAAAATTGCTACCCGGTGACTATCAAAATAACAACCCCAGCTCGTCGTAATTCTTGTTTATTTATCGTAATTTGTCGTAATTCTTGTTTAGATATGAAGATGGATATATATTTTGGAATAGACTGAGATAGATAGATAGATAAACAAACAAAATAATATAGATAGATACGAACAAATGGAGAGAGATAGATAGATATTTTCGACAAGTAAATGTATTTGGGGGGTAGCATCTTTTTTTTGTCGTAATTCTTGTTTATTTAAACTAAAAACAAGACATCAAACAAACCTGAATAAAAAGAAATCTAAGTATTTAAAGTAATATAGATAAATATGAACAAATCGAGATAGATAGATAGATATGAAGATGGATAGTTTTGAATGAATGAGTCGTTATTTTGATAGTCACCGGGTAGCAATTTTTGAGGCTGGAGACCGGGACGCATTTCCTCATAAATTACCGAAAATACAATAAAAATGGATATTATTTAGTATTATTTACTATGAAGGTGAACAGCACTGAAACTGAATTAACCAAATAAAATTGCGACACCCCAGTAACGAAGAATAACATTACATAAATATATATTCTATCATTTTTTTACTGTTATGCATTCATATTTTTGGATAGGGAGTTTCAATACTAAAGGGTTTGGTAATAATTTAATACTTAATAATATCTGCTTTGACCGGATGTTTATCTTTGGTTTAGCAGAAAATTAAGTTTTTATTTTTAAAATGTTGTGTACTTGTACTGTAAATAGATATCAACAGACTGAATTTGTCGAAATTCATTTGGTTAATAATTCCAGTATATTGAAATGGGATTTACATATAGAAAAACCAATTGAATATCAACGCTAATCACTATCAGAAGAAAACAAGGGTACGTGTGCTACAGCAATGGAAGTAATGAATTCAAATTCCTTTATTTCAATTGGCTAAAAGAGACGTTTTTAGTAAGAAAAATTTTCAGTGATTGATTGATTTTAATGGCATAGCAAATCAGTCTAGAGTTATTTTATGCAAAAAGATTAGAGAATGTTTATACTTGTTTCTTAAGAGGGATTTTCACCACAATAAAATAATTTTGAAACAGATTTATACGTATAGGAACACTAACAGGTACTACCAATCCAGGTCAGGGTAAAACTGGTAGTAATGGCAATGAAGTGGTACTCTACAATCCCTTGATCTTCAGAACTTTTTCCCTCACTATCAGATGCTGTTTAGTGTCATACTCAGGACACCCCTTTTTGTGGGAATAAAGCGTATTCTAAGCTCCTTCGACAGGCCTTTATTTAGCCACAATGAACCCCCAAAAAATATAAAATAAATCGCAGGACATTATAATTGGACATTGCCTGTATTAATCGGCTTGTGCCAAGGAACCAAATAACTGGAAGGTCCTGCTGATTCTGTTCCTGTATACAATTTCTTTGATCCAACCAAAATGGTGATCGAATTCCAAGTCGTGACTGGCTATTTACCAACATATGAAGTAAAGGCTCAAGGTGGCCAAGGATCAGCCTCGGGTCACGTTCTCAAACCGAGAGATTCGTGTGACATTGCACGCTTAAATGTGCCAACTTTAGTTTCTATTTATTAACATCCTGTGGCGTTAATATTTAGCATTAAACTAAACTTGTGTTGTAAACTAAACATTTCATCCTAAATCGAAATGCTAACTTTCCTAAGTTAACAGGGAATTGAGAAGGGTTTGAACTCGAGATACATTTTTCCCTATTTTATTCCTTTGTAAACATTCTTAAAGTTAGAGGCGTGTGATGAAACTTTTATCGTATTAAGAAATGGTCTTGACGAACCCAGATCAAATCCGGGATGAGGCTGTTGGCTTTTCATTTTTGCGCTAATGCTCTTGAGAAAGACATTTTGGTGATGATTTAGAATACGTTGATTCTATTCCCTGCAGAAGTCTTAGACTTCCTTCTCGGTGTATCGTCTGTATAACACTAAACTGTATCTGATGGGATGGCTACAGTTCTGGAGAGTGTAAAGTACCCCTCATTGTCATTATTGCCAGGTCTATTCTGACCCGGAGTGGTAGTACTGCTATGGGTCACATAGATCTGTTTGAATATTATTCGTATTTGGATAGTGGGTAAAAAACAAAAGAAAAAAAATCTTAAGAAACAAATACACAAAAAAAGTAAATATAAACGTACAATTAACGCAATTCCATAACCTCTTGGCATAAAATATCCCTAGACAGATTTATATGCCGTTGAAATCAATCAAAGGATGACCAACTTCAAATCTTGCATGAGGCTGTTGGTGTCTTACTGTCACACTAATAATCTTAGAAAAGTCATGAATCACGCTATTGATAAATATTAGGGTAGACTGGGTCCGGTAACCCTTTTAAGACAGCCGCTCAAGGGGAAGGAAAAACTTTTAATCTTAAAACAAGGAAACATAATGAAAGCAACTCCACTTAATAAAAAACATACTTGCAACGAGACTGTAGTGCTATTAGGGATGCGGCATATTTAAAAGAAAAGAAAGTTAAAAGTAAACTTTCTTGATGGTAAAAAATAAAAGCTGCTTAAGAAATATATTCGACCGTAATGAAATGCATACAATCAACGAAAAATGAAACAGTCATGAAATAATATTACACAGAAGTACATGTCACCTAAGAATCATGACAAACATATAAAATTTATATATCATAAAAAAATTAAAACTTCAAACCTTATAATATTAAACCACAAAAATTGTGTCAATTAAGGCCAATGTTATGTATACGCACATACACACAAAACACACATATATATATATATATATATATATATATATATATATATATATATATAGTCTTTAATCCCGTTTAATCCCAATGCACCCACTGAAGGAACTTGCCATCAGTCTGTTTTATACAAGAAACTGTAATCAACATAAAATTTATGGCCGCCATATTCAAATAGTCGTCGTCGGGGTGGCCTAAAGTCGGTATCAACCAGACAGCGAGGGAGGCTATACCCTTTTCAACAGCGCTAGATCAAGGAGATTGTTTAGGCGTCTGAGGTGGAGCGCCACACCTACCATCAGCTCCTCACTTTACCGCACATATCCTTGTGCTACTCATACGCTGAGTTGGCGAGGGTCGGTATCGAACCAGGAACTTGTAGTTTCTACTCGAACGCTCTACGACTGAGCTAAGCCGGCCCTTACCCGTTCATAATACTAATATGCTTTCATTGCTGCTGAGAAAATTTTTTACGAGTGTGGTATGTAGGCTCCTGTTCAACGCTGATGAAAATGAATAACATATTATACTCTGAACTAACTGAAATATTCCTCTGTCAAAAATGAATAGGAGGCCTTACTTTTGGAGCAACCTTTGTATGTCGATTCTCCTTGCGAAGCTTTGGTTGGCAGTTAAATTTATACCTAAACTCTAAAAATAACAGGCATCATTAAATTAAAGACTAAATTGTCTTCGGTTGGAAGATTTTTAGTTTTTAGTTGGATCACATGGATAATGGATGATGTTTACTGGTAGTGTTTTACTCAGTTGTATTCAGTGTTCTCTCGTATTCTAAACGCATTCTCCTCTCCTCTCTCTCTCTCTCTCTCTCTCTCTCTCTCTCTCTCTCTCTCTCTCTCTCTCTCTCTCTCTCCATTTGTTATCTCAAGGTGTTTAGCACGGGTATTGACTTAATTAGACTTTGTGCCAAGTGAATCATTTGTAAGTGTGTTACAGTTGTTATTTATTAGTTCTCTCTTTCTGCAGTTGCTGTCGGGTTAATTATTTACTCATTAAAGGAAATCGCTATCAAAAAAAAAGGAGAACTTTTACATTTGAAAGAAAAAAGGTTTTCATGCATACATAGGCACAAGCACACACAAACACCAATTAATGCCCATAATTACTGAATCAAACTTATAATATAGAATTTAATTATATATATATAATATATATATATATATATATATATATATATATATATATATATTTGGGAATAAAAAGGCCTTAAATACCATGGGTATCGTGGTTATGGACCATTTCCACTCGCGAGTATGCTCACGAGCTTCTTCAGACCACTGATATATTTTATAATATCTACACATGTACAAAATTTCAGAAAAATTGAAGGGGGTGGGTGACATGGCCCTGATGATTTGACATGGAATTACCCATATGCTTTCTTTTTAAAAAATTATTTTATTACAAATTAGGTGATTTACTTTAATTCTCCCCTTTTAGTCAAGAAAAGATTATACTTTTTAAAAAATTAAATTCATTTATTTTTAGGGGTAGTAAGAAGTGGTCAGTTATAGTTTCGGAATGGCAACAATTACAGAGGAGGTCATCTCACACTTGACACTCTAACTTTACTCTTTGCACTCTTAAAGTGTTAACACATGTAGGGGTTGGTTACTGAGGATATATATAAGGGGTGGAAATTGATAGGCATATGTTAAGTTAGGTATGGATTACTTTATGACTTAATTGCAAATTACTCCTAATTAAAACGATGAAAATGAATTTGTTTCCAAACATAACTCAATCTTAGAAGTAAGGAATATTTTACCATATATATTGTGTCATTAAACTAAACAGTAAAAAAGGATACACAGATTGATTTGCTCTGCTCTAGTATGATAATATATATATATATATATATATATATATATATATATATATTATATATATATATATATATATATAGGTAACCAGTCTAGGAGAGGGATAACTCTGAATTCAAAATTCCTGAGGTCGGTCGTTGATTGGGTTTGTGGCAACCCTTGATGCACCAATTCTTTCCTATCGACTGTGCCAAAAAAGTGTGGATGGTCCAACACAAGCTTCACCACTATAAACAAATCACTGTGTGGGGTTCATTGCGTGTATGAACCCTCATGCGTCGAAAATCGACGGGAGAGTCCATAATAATATTAATATATATATATTATATATTATATGTGTGTGTGTGCGTGTGTGTGTGTGTGTGGTGTGTGTTGTGTTTGCGTGTTGCGTTTGTGTTTGTTATACGTTACTAGCAGACTTCCCGCATGTACCTAGGTAAAAGACAGTAATACAAATTAATCTTTTGACCCATAGATGGCACCCTAATATGTACTTTCACTACGGGTAAGAGTGGAAATCTGACTTATAGCATATTCTAAGCCACGTCGGACACGGGGATCCCAACTATACATAAATCATAGGGCGGACTGAAAATCATTAACTTTTAATCTATGGCGAACGATCAAGAGAAGAGAACTCTAAATTTAACTCCACTTGAAAATTAACCTTCTGTCATATCCAGCTCATAGTGGAGAGTATGGGTAATTACATACTCATAGATGATTGGATGTTCAAATGTGTGTCAAATCGAAAATCAATTCTTTCTGAAACTTAATCAATCAAAGAAAGTTTTTCTATGTTAAATTCCACCTCAGGATCAGTGAACTCTTTATTCTTTAATCATTTTTTTCTGAAAGCATTAAAAACGTATACGACGAAGAAAGTGGTTTCAAAAAAGGATTTTTGTTTTATTTTGTTTCAGTTGCTAATGTTGTTTTTTTTTTTTTTTTTTTATTTCTTCAGGTTAGATTTGAGTTAGATTCCATTTTTTTAATTCTTTTTTTTGCAATTATTTTTGCTTTTAATCAAACATATTCTGGTTAAACACTTCTAATCGACTGTCTTCGTCTCCAGTGACTTATGATCCCTAAATCCTAAAATAGTTTTAACGGTTAGATTGTTTAAAAAATTCTAATGATTTAAATGGTTGTGATATTGACAATTAAATGCGTGGATTTTCACAAAACAAATAGATGTTTCTTCAACAGTAGTTAATCATATAATGCTGCTAGATATTCATGTTTCCATTTTTTGTCAGAAACCTAAGCAAACACACTTGTAAATAATAATAAAAAATCACCAGTTGAACATGAATTCTGAGAGGCAAACATAAACTAAATGTTTTTCCACGTGTTCTAAGTCAACAGGGATAAGTTGATTTTAAATCAGGTTTACCAAACCTCAAAGATAAAAATAGAAATTTTTTAAAAACCCGATAATTAATCAATATATTGGAGAGCAATGACAATGAAAGGGATCCCCACACTCAGAGCTCCAGAACTCGAGACTCGCCATCAAATGCATTTTAGTGGCATACCCAGACACTATCTATATAGAAAATAAAAAATAAAGTCATCGGGCGGCGCCTAATGTCGGTATCAGCCAGTCAGCGAGGGAGTCTACCCCTTTCACTAGCGTTAGACCAAGAGATTGTTTTTAGCATCTGAGGTGGGCGCCACACCTACCATCAGCTCCTTACTTTGCCGCACAGATCCCTGTGCTACACATAACGCTGAGTTGGCGAGGACTGGAATCGAACTAGGAACCTTGTGGTTTCTAGCGAGCGCTCTACCGACTGAGCTAACCCGGCCCATTGAAAAATATGGAACGCTTCACGAATTTGAATCCACCAGCAAACCGCCTCTAGCACCTATACGATAAAAAGTTGGGTTTGCCATAAAGACAATAGGGTTGGGGCAATCATATAGGTGCTAGGGCTTAACGTGACCAGCCGATTGATCGTAAGGAGGCCCTTCGTCTACCTGTCTAGCCTAAGTAAGGGCCAAAGTTGGGTGTTGCATGTCATGGTGGTCAGCTCATCCACCAGGATTCCGTCATTAAGCATCACGGGTCGCCATCTACGGCCAACAGACGGGGTTTTATTCTTCTGCAGAGGTGCAGTCGGTGTATTCTAAAGACCCAACTGACAGGGTTGTATGTCTACGGTATATTGATCCATGAAGCGCGTTCATTTGACATTGAAATGTACATTTTGTGTTAATTGCTTCTTAAGAGTTTTCTTTTGTACACGGTTCTATCAAATACAAATTTTCTTTAAACAGATATATTTTACCCATAGATGGGACCCCTAACAGATACTACCACTCCTGGTCAAATTTGGAAGTAATGGCAATGAAGGGGTAACCTATGCTTTCCAGAACTGGAGCCTCACCATCAAATGTAGTTTAGTGCTATACACAGCACACTTATTTTTAATGGTGGTCTTACCTCTCTGTAGGGCATATAACATGGTCTCTCACAGGGATGTAGCTATTTTTGGTTACTAAGGATATCTCATTTTCATATTCAACTGAAAAAGAAACTGTTACTACTGGCAAAGAAAAGAGTACGCTATTGAGATAGATTTTTAAAAAAAGTAACAAGCTCCAGTTCAGGTTACAGCTTATTTCTTTTACACTACTCAGATGCAGAAAATTTAACTGATTCGTAAATCTTTTAAGCATACGTTGTGTTTTTTTTATGACTTAGATTACGTTCTTGTTTTTTATTTGTTTAAAGTGAGGTGTGCGTAGATGATTTTCTATTTTTGTAGTTGATCAACATCATGAATATTAATGATAGAGAATTGGAAAAAACACCTGTGCTGTCCCTTGAGTCTGTCTAATGTATATGGGCTCCCCGTGAATGAATAAGAAGTTGAACTAATTTTTTCTGCTATACACGAATGCAGTACCTATTGAGAAAACAAGAATATAGCAGAGGGAAAAAAATCAACTCACAAATAATAATTGCTTGTTATGAAATTCAAAACCTAGATTCAAACATCAGCAGTGCCTCGTTTATGTCAATATATGTTAGAATTGTTCGGTAATGGATTTATGTATGCCAATGTATTTGTATAAAGAGGTGTGATAAAATAAACTATCAAGGTTGAATCTTATTTTTTTAAAAAGACGTGTGTATTGCTGAACAACTTATTTAATAAGGTGATGATGCTTAGATATCATCACTCTATTATATAGATTGCTGTTTGGACGTCAAGAAGAAATTCTTGATACATTTTGCTCATCAATCTCAGCAGTCTTTGGCAAAATATAGGATTGTGCAAGTGCACAAATCTTCATATTCATTTTACCTAGCTCCGTGTGAATTTTTCTTTTCTAAACTGAAAATTAATCCCAAAGGCAGTAATTAAGAACGTGGAGGTCATTAAAAAATAAAACAGTGCAGCTTCAGATCAAAGGAGGAGTTTCAGCGATGTTTCAACCAATGGAAAACTCGTTAAAATAAGTGGTCTGTTTTCAAGGGAACTATTTTGAGGGAAATTTACTGTTTTGTTAATTCTGTCATGGTAAAATACAGTTTTACATATTTTTGAACTGATATTAAATTGAATTAGCAGGACTTAGATATTTTTGAATTTTCTAACCTTAGTATGGTACATAGATCTCAATATTGCATACACTACCTGTTTTTACTGAGTGCGCACTCGTCTAAATAGTTTAACGTCAGTGATTTAACAAGAGCCGGTGTTTTCAGCATAACTTGATCATAAGCGATTAATATGGTACTTATGCGAAATTTAATTTGATTTTCCTACATTATATAATGTCAGGCACTTCACACTTCAGAGATGGATTCATGACTTCTCCTCCAGCTATTGGTAAATAATGATTAATTGATCTTAATGGCATGTCCACCCATCAAGGGTTTATTTATGCTTAGAGGTTACGGAATCGCGTTTATTGTACGTTCATTATTTAAATGTTTTTGTTTGTCGTTTCTTAAGAGTTTTTTTCACACGTTCCTATTGAATTTGAATAATCTTAAACAGATCTATTTGACCCATAGATAGAAACCAAACAGACTCTACCACTCCAGGTTAATGTGGTCTTAGGAGTAATGGCAATGAAGCGGTACTACACACTCCACAGATCTCCAAAACCGGTGCCTCACCACCACATGCAGTTTAGCATCCTACCCTGGCCACCCATTTTTGTGGAGGGATCTTACTTACTCTTACAGGATATATTGCCAGCGTATTCTAAGCCCCGTCGACAAGGATGCTATGGGTAAATAGCAAGGCCGACTTTTTTTATATTGAGGGGAAACCCAGTTTTAGAAATTAAAAAAAAACTGAGTGGTACTTGTGGTATCTAGGGCCCACGGAGCTTCTTCAGACCACGTATATATTTTATTTAGACAGGCACATGACCAAATTCATTTTATATTCATACATTTCTCCCCGCCTCCGGGGGCGATATTATTGTATTTTTTCTTTTCGAGTGTCTTTTTGATTGGCGGATTTTTTCCCCACTTTTTCAGTTTACGTCGCTGGTGGTGTTTTTTGTCTGTCTATGTCTGGTGGTTAATTCCATAGTTGGATTCAATGACCCACAGAGTTCTACTCTTTTTGTCTGCCCTATTTTGACGCCGATGCCCTTCCTCTCTAAGTGGGTCAAGTGGGTTACGGGGAAAATATGCCTTTTCTCTCAGTGTGTGGGAGTATCTGAGTTTACTCTATTAGGGGTTTAAATCTATTTGTTTATTATCAGTCTTTTAAAATCTTTATACATTTTATTTGCGTATCTTAGTGTGACAAAAAGAGTAGAACTCTGTGGCTCATTGAATCCAGCTAAGGAATTCTAAACTTCTCCAAATCTCTAAATTTCAAAAATTTCAAAATCTCCTGCGACGGGTTTGGCAAAGCGGCAGTAGATAGCAAATGTTCAAGAAAACAGAAGAGAAGAACCACAGATCATCGACTTCCTCATCGAATGATACCTTCCTGATAGAGAAGAAACTAATCTAAGTATTTTTCAATGTTGGCTTTTCTTGGCTGTGGCTATAGCCCTCACAGAAAACTGAAAGCAATCAGTTTTTTTAATAAACAAATTGCTTACCTGTTTCGTACAGAATTTGAAATTGGGGCACCGATTCTATTTTCTACGACGATAACCGTTTCGGTAAGTGCGCTTCGTTGTTTCTTTATGTACTATGTCTATTTATTAGTAGGTGATGTTTTACCTATATTTAGAGTAATTTCAAAGCTCTATGTTCTAACATAAGCAAAAGCTTTACCATATGTTCATATGATATATATATATATATATATACATATATATATATATATATATATATATATATATATATATATATATATATATAGGGAATTTTTATTAGAATCAGTCAGAGAGAAATCTAGGAGACCTCGGAAGGGAAAACATTAGCCAAGAGATGAAGTGCTTAACGTTGAAGATGCTGAGCTACCCCAATCATAAAAGACTTACTATTTAATATTGTCACCACAGTTTAATGAGAGTTCCTAAATTCCCATCTCATTCGCAAAGCCCCTAAAAACAACAACAAAGTGTCCATGATCAAAGTAATAATTGTCATTGATTCGCTTCTCACCTACCATCAAATGATCACTGGTTATTTGTTTCTACCAGAATAGGGATTAGCTCCCAATGACCCCTTACTGAAATGGTTGAAATGCATACACTATGTGACCCGAGGCTTGGTGCAAATCTAAAACGAAAAATGTTAGATCACATGTACAACCAGTGCATGTATTGGTTTCAGTTTAAAGATATAAACTGATTGATTGACTTTAACGGTATAGCAACCTGTTTGGGCTATTTTATACCTAACGGTTAAGGAATTGTACGTTCATATTTACATTTTTTTATAGTTTAATTTTTTTCACACGGTTATATGATATCAAGTAGGATGTATGATAATACAAATAATTTGCAAACGTATTTATTTGACACATAGGTGCGACCCTAACTGGGTCAGAGTGGCTCTTTAACTTTAATAATGTAAACATTCGGGATTGCAATGTGGAAGAGTTTGGTAATAAATGATATATAATGATAATCGATTTAATTATATAATTTTCCACTAGAAATAATAAAACACTGGATTTTGAGTTTAGAAGATAATTATTTTTATAAGAAAAATTGTTAGTGTTTTTTATAAAGGGCCAGGTTAGCTCAGTCGGTAGAGCGTTCGGCTAGAAACCATGAGGTTCCTAGCTCGATACTGGTCCTCGCCAACTCAGCGTATTAGCACATGGATCTATGCGGTAAAGTAAGGAGCTGATGGTAGGTGTGGCGCTCCACCTCAGACGCCAAACAATCTCCTTGGGCTAGCGCTATTGAAAAGGGGATAGACTCCCTCACTGACTGGCTGATACCGACTTTAGGCCGCCCCGACGACTTTACTTTTTTACTTTTTATTATGGGTAGATATTGTATTTTTACAAACCATTTGCAAAACATGCTTGCACCAACTTCATCATTAACGTAAGCTTTAATAATCAGTTATCTGAATTCCAATGAACTTTTCCTCATAATAGGACACAGTGTCTACAGTGCTTTTATATATTCAGCCATTAAAAAAGATTAAGATTAAATAAGACAATCACATTGGGTAATAGTTAGTGAGTTATCTTTTTATAAATCAGTTACAATTTAGAGTAGTGATTTCAATACTCACTCGGTGCCTCATATAAAAACGCACCACACTTGGGTTTGAGAGTTAGATTAGCAATTAAAAGTTAATTAAAAAGTTAATTTTACTTCGAAACCAAAGATATCAGGAATTTGTTATATCTAGTGAAACAGTTTACAATCAAAACAAATTTTATTAGGTATATCTATCATCACACACTATACTATTGAAACTATAAAACAAAATAAAATTATATAAATATAAGGTGCGTACTTATTTTTGGTCTACTACAGTGATATATTGACTTACGAGTTTAATTCACTCCTTTCATGACTCAATTTCCTCGTATATCAAATTAATTTTCCTCAATGAAATAAATTGGAAATCCATTAATCTGTTCCAGCCCCCCCCAAAAAAAATCCTCTAGATTTTTTGTTACGTTTAAAAAAAAATAGCACTTCACTGTATAATTTCCTCGTATATCAAATCAATTTTTGTTGCATTTTTTAAAGTAAGAAAAAGCACTTTATTGTATAATTTCCTCGTATATCAAATCAATTTTTTGTTGCATTTTTTTAAGTAAGAAAATAGCACTTTATTGTAAAATTTCCTCGTATATCAAATCAATATTTTGTTGCATTTTTTAAGTAAGAAAATAGCACTTTATTGTATAATTTCCTCGTATATCAAATCAATTTTTTGTTGCATTTTTAAGTAAGAAAAATAGCACTTTATTGTAAAATTTCCTCGTATATCAAATCAATATTTTGTTGCATTTTTTAAGTAAGAAAATAGCACTTTATTGTATAATTTCCTCGTATATCAAATCAATTTTTGTTGCATTTTTTAAGTAAGAAAATAGCACTTTATTGTAAAATTTCCTCGTATATCAAATCAATTTTGTTGCATTTTTTAAGTAAGAAAATAGCACTTTATTGTAAAATTTCCTCGTATATCAAATCAATTTTTGTTGCATTTTTTAAGTAAGAAAATAGCACTTTATTGTAAAAATTTCCTCGTATATCAAATCAATTTTCCTCAATGAAAATAAACCGAAAATCCATAAATCTGTTCCAACCCAAATACTCTAAATTTTTTGTTTGTTTTTTTTTAAGTAAGAAAATAGCACATTATTTTATAATTTTCTCTTATATCGAATCAATTTTACTCAATGAAATAAACTAAACATCCATTAATCTGTTCTCCCCCCAAAAAAATACCCTAAATGTTTTGTTATGTTTTTTTACGAAAAATTTTATATAATGAATTATATGGTATAATATGTTTTAATGTGTAATTGTTTTGTAAATAACATTTTTCTTATGCGTAATAAATTTGTAAACTTAAATGTTTTTAGTAAACTTATTGACAAAAGCGTATCTGAAGCTCGTTCGTACTTCAAATTTTAGCTCACAACATAATACAAAATCGACCGAGTGACATCTTGTAACTCGGAAAATTCGTAAGTTGGGAGCACTCGTAAGTCAAGGTACCATTGTACATATTAATATATTTGGCTATAAGTTAATGGGATCAGTTCTCCCTGAGTTCTCTATACTTCTGGTCTTGTGCCAAACGAGGCTCAACTTAGTTACCGCAGTTCTAAAATAATATGCAAGCAGATGGAAGAAAAAAACTACAAAGATACTTCTAAGATTTCCCTAACATTATTCCAGCATGCTGAGAAGTTTTACTTCGACCCAATAATCTACTTCTCTACTTTTTAAAGCTAAAACACATAACAAGTAAGAAACTGTGTCAGTTGATGCAAATGAATACGTAAAAAATAAGAGAGAGAGAGAGAGAGAGAGAGAGAGAGAGAGAGAGAGAGAGAGAGAGAGAGAGAGAGAGAGAGAGAGAGAGAGAGAGAGAGAGAGAGAGAGAGAGAGAGGGGGGCGGGGCATCAGATGGAATTCTTCGTGATGGTGTGTTTTGCTGGTGGTGATGTAAAACGTATAATGTTTTGCTGTTTCAACTCCAAACCAATCCAAGAAACAAAAACGATGAAAGTCAGCGTGCGGATGATGCACCAATGGGAATAGATGAAAGAGAACCGAAATAAAAAAAAACAAAAGCAAAAACAACATAGGGCTGGCCACCTGGAAAGAGGCGAGAAGCAGTGAGATTGTTATCTTTTTGTTTTTTGTTTGTTTTAATATTTATTTATTTGTTTATTTATTTAAAGACACATGAAACATGTGCAGAATAGAAGGGAATGGCTACATACGGATTATTTCAAAGCAACGAGTCACACACTGACGCACAAATATTGTCACTCGTATAATTAGAACGTGTTGCTTGTGTCGTCTTCTGTTAATATCTCATGGTTTATCTGGAATTAATCAATGGACACCTGTTTTCTCCATTGACTTATTTTTAGGCCATATTTTCCGTGAATATTCGAATCAATCAGCCCTGGTGATACCACAGACACACAACCAAATTTCCACAGAAATATATATTAATCAAAAACTCACTGTCTATGTCTATTCAGCCCCTGCACACATGTTTATGTAATTCCATATTTGTTTTCCTCTATTTGGACAGCCCTATATATATATATATATGTGTGTTTGCGCGTGTGTGAGAGTTTTTTTTTCTTTGAGTATGAGTGCCACGTGTACTTCCATCTTAACAGGTGACCTCATATCATTTTGTAATTACGATTGATTGGCCACCTTTCTCACGTTTCCGTCTGATGATTGTGTACACCATATGAAACTTAAAGTAACTTTTAGTGTTTATAATTTGATTCTTTTCTGGATTGTATACCTTCTCTGTTGCAGTAACGCCGAACACTTTTTCTTGCACACCTGCTATTATATGGTGGTGCGTAGCGTAATGGTTATCGTCTTAGGAAATGGATACGTCAACCCGAGTTCAAATCTTATACGAAGCTGTTTGCGTAGCAATTCACACTAATGCTATTGAAAAAGGCATTAATCCGCCCATTCTACACAATCTTTGAGTATATAGTTGGGAAAACTAGGCTCTCTAGCCTTGTTACCCAACCGGTATAGGAGAAAAACTCTGAATTCCAGCCAACACTACTTCGCTGAAAAAAGTGACGTTGTGTTACATTCTGTTTGTGGTTTGGCGAATTGCCAGTTCACTTGAGTGAGGAGATAAATAAAGACTTCCTGGTCAAGCATAACCGGGGAAAAAGCTTACAACAAACCTTGTTGCGACCTTGCTTGTAGGTAAAAAGGAATCGTAACCTTAGGTCTTGTAGAATTAGTCCAGAAAATAACGTTAGTCCTTCGTGAGTGGTGACAAGGTATTTATTTACCAATTCTACCAATCAAAGAAAAGTAGACACCAACCACATATATATATATTACTATGTAGTCTTTATTCCTGCTTTCTTCCCTCAGAAGATTGCAGGTGAGTAGTTTTCATTTTTTTCCCAACAATGGCAAACAGTCTGGGTAAATGCATAATCTACTTTCAAATTTAGAAGAGAAAGACAAAGATTTTAGTTTACTACTGCGCCTTTTCTTTTGTCTTGGAATATTTGCAATGTGAAAAATCTAGGATTTTTCTGTTTGAAGAAATAATCTATTTGTTTTGTTGAAAATCCACGCAATTTAATTGTCAAATATCAACAACCATTTAATACATTAGAATTTATTTAAACAAATCTAACCGTTAAAACTATTTTAGGATTTAGGGATCATAAGTCACTGGAGACGAGACAGTCGATTAGAAGTGTTAAACCAGAAATAATGTTTGATTAAAAGCAAAAATAATTGCAAAAAAAGAATTTAAAAAAATCGGAATCTAACTCAAATCTAACCTGAAGAAATAAAATAAAAAAAAAAAACAACATTAGCAACTGAAATAAAATAAAACAAAAATCCTTTTTTGAAACCACTTTCTTCGTCGTATACGTTTTTAATGCTTTCAGAAAAAAATGATTAAAGAATAAAGAGTTCACTGATCCCTGAGGTGGAATTTAACATAGAAAAACTTTCTTTGATTGATTAAGTTTCAGAAAGAATTGATTTTCGATTTGACACACATTTGAACATCCAATCATCTATGAGTATGTAATTACCCATACTCTCACCTATGAGCTGGATATGACAGAAGGTTAATTTTCAAGTGGAGTTAAATTTAGAGTTTTCCTTCTCCTTTTGTTAATGATTCCAGTCCGCCCTATTATTTATGTATAGTTGGGATCCCCGTATCGACGTGGCTTAGAATATGCTATTAGTCACAGATCCACTCTTACCCGTAGTGAAAGTACATATTAGGGTGCCATCTATGGGTCAAATAGATTATTTGTATTACTGTCTTTTACCTAGGTAGCATCGGGAAGTTCTGCTAGTAACGTATAACACACAAACGCAACACACACACACACACACACACACACACACACACATATATATATATAATATATATATAATATAGTATTATTATGGACTCTCCCGTCGATTTTCGACGCATGAGGGTTCATACACGCAATGAACACCCACACAGTGATTTGTTTATAGTGGTGAAGGCTTGTGTTGGACCATCCACACTTTTTTGGCACAGTCGATAGGAAAGAATTGGTGCATCAAGGGTTGCCACAAACCCAATCAACGACCGACCTCAGGAATTTTGAATTCAGAGTTATCCCTCTCCTAGACTGGTTACCCACACACACACACACACACACACACACACACACACACACACATATATATATATATATATATATATATTATCATACTAGAGCAGAGCAAATCAATCTGTGTATCCTTTTTCACTGTTTAGTTTAATGACACAATATATATGGTAAAATATTCCTTACTTCTAAGATTGAGTTATGTTTGGAAACAAATTCATTTTCATCGTTTTAATTAGGAGTAATTTGCAATTAAGTCATAAAGTAATCCATACCTAACTTAACATATGCCTATCAATTTCCACCCCCTATATATATCCTCAGTAACCAACCGCTACATGTTTTAACATTTTAAGAGTGCAAAGAGTAAAGTTAGAGTGTCAAGTGTGAGATGACCCCCTCTGTAATTGTTGCCATTTCGAAACTACAACTGACCACTTCTTACAACCCCTAAAAATAAATGAATTTAATTTTTAAAAAAGTATAATCTTTTCTTGACTAAAAGGGGAGAATTAAAGTAAATCACCTAATTTGTAATAAAATCTTGATTTGTGAATTTTGGGGATTAAAAACTGTACGAATTAAATGAAAAAAAAACCGCAATTTCCTTTTTACGATAACTTACGTTTTTATATGTCGGTAGTAAAGTTAATATATGGGCAATTCCATGTTAAATCATCAGGAAAAAAATAAAATTGTCACCCACCCCCTTCAATTTTTCTGAAATTTAGTACAGGTGTAGACTAGATTAAAATGAGACAATCCCCCAAATTTGAGCTTCCAATTCGAAATATTCGCCGAGTTATGTCGATTTTAAACTCGAAACATTTGAGCGTGACATTTTGTAATCTATTTTTGTCTATGAAATGTGTTCTATAGCTCCTCTACTTCTAAAAATTGGTTTATAGAAGTTTTTAGGCCTGGGGAATCCAAAAATGTTATCAAAATAGGCATAAAATTAACCCTTTTCATGTTATTAACGATTTCTGATTTTTTTAATGCAAGATCAATAAGTGAAAAAATCACAATGTGGCACTACATATAATTTTCTTTTTCCTTTAAATTATTATTCTACATATATTGAAGATTATTTGTACCAGAAATGGAGTTTGGTTTTTGCTCACAAGTGAAGTTACAACATTAGTTAAGAGTTGGCACTTTTACGTACAGCCATTGAATAAGCACCATATGGAGCAAAATAACTGTCAGAGTTCGATAGAAATTATCAGGATTATGTTGGTGGTTGGATATATTTAAAATAATATACAAACAATATATTTCCCATGTATTAATCATATTGCCTGCAAAATTCTGACAATATACAAATGTCAATATCAGCACCACATTTCATTTTAGAATTGAAAATTGGAAGGTAACAAAAATGATAACAATATCCTTGGTACCACCAATTTTCCCTGTGAAATTTACCCCCCTATATTTCGAATTGGAAGCTCAAATTTGGAGGATTGTCTAACTTTAACCTAGTCTACACATGTACAAAATTTCAGAAAAATTGAAGGGGGTGGGTGACATGGCCCTGATGATTTGACATGGAATTACCCATATGCTTTCTTAAAAAAAAATTATTTTTCGTTCAGTTTTTAATAGAAAACAATAAAAAGATCATGGTTTTATTACAAAATAAGTTGATTGGAATTAATTAAATTCTCAGCTTCCAAATAATCCAGTTCTATTATCTCATTAAGGCTTTCGTTTACTTATACTGGGTACGTCCAATTGATTTTGCATTATAAATGTACACATGACGGGAAAAATTACAAAAGCATTCTAAAAGTTATTTCATCATTTCTATATGATATATTGTTGAAAACCACACCTCACGAGAAAACAGCTGTATGGCCACTTACTACTTATCACAAAAAAACATTCGACTAAGACGAACAGGACATTCTAAACACTTCTGGAGAATCAAGGAGGAACTCATAAATGACGTTCTCCTATGGAAACCAGGACACGGGCACGCGAGTGTGGGCCATTCAGTTCAATGGGTGGCCCAATGGGTTACGATTTTTCTATATATATATATATATATATATATATATATATATATATATATATATATACTTTAGTGCGGTACCAAGTTTCTTGGTACAAGGTGATTCTAGGTGGGTCCTAATTCTCTACCAGTAGTTTGTTGTAGAGTTCAAGTTCCGTATGAGAGCTCAATGTTTAATTATTGTAAACAGAGCAAAGTTATTTGGGAATAAAAAGGCCTTAAATACCATGGGTATCGTGGTTATGGACCATTTCCACTCGCGAGTATGCTCACGAGCTTCTTCAGACCACTGATATATTTTATTTAATTAATTCCAATCAACTTATTTTGTAAT
>JALAJA010000647.1:0-18265 GCA_023376005.1 Doryteuthis pealeii | reverse complement strand
GAAATATTCTTTTGCTCCTTATATCATTTTATCCTTTTTTTTTTTAAGAAGTCTTTCTTTAAATATTCAGGTCAAACCCAAACATTTTGAACTTGTCATATAATTTAAGCCAGTCCTTATCTTTAATAATTCTTATAGAAACATAGTGGAGATTTTTTGCAGACTCCATGTTTTCATATGAATCACACTAGTTTCACATCCTAGTTTTGACTCACAAATTATTTTCATATTGACAGAAGTTTTTGGGTTTTTTCCGATTGTTTATAAATGTAAAACAGTTATATGAAAGTTTATCAGTTGTTGAAATATAAGTCTATCTAAATAATCAGCAATTGTATTGTATATATTTATTGCATTATAACAAGAATTTAAAAAACATTCTAACTTCGGAAGTCATTCTATACAACCACTTAATTAATAACACAATCTTTATCACAATTTCTAGTAAAAAACAACTTTTCTTTTCATAATTTCTGCATTTAAGTGAAAAATATAATAACTTATTTCACTTTATCAAACAAAAAAGTGTAAAATTTAATTTCAAATAGCATCCCTTACATATGACAATCTTTATGACAAAGAAAAATGCGATTGCTATTCTTGTAAGACACACATTATTTAAAAATGCATAAAATGTTTGATTTTACATATGATGTTATTAAAAATTACATGAAAAAAAATTAAATAATTAAGTTATTTGATACCACCACATACACGTGCACACACACACACACACACAACACTATATATATATATATATATATATATTATATATGTATAAGTGTGTTTGCAAGGTCAGTATGGAAAATCCACTAATTCAATATTACAGAAACATAGCCTACTTAGTGCAATTGAACTTTATCACCTTCAAAGTACTTAAGAGTGCACACTTTTATCCAGTCCCCCACTTCAATTCTTAAAAATGTCCATAAAATCTTCTTTCAGAATCACTATCAGTTGCCTTGTTGCATTCTCTTTAATCTCATCTGGTCTTAATTCTGTTTTAATGATGATTAGTTTTAAGAAAGCCAGAAGTCACTGAGAACCAAATCAAGTTTGTTGATACATTTTGCCAAAAAGTCTAGTGAAGACATAAACAATAAAGAGCAATGAACAATTATCTAAAATGACTGAATCTTTCCGGTCAATCCACAGAACTTTTATCGTGTTAATTGTTGATTTCCTTCATTACAACTCTTAACACTTTTAACATTTTTCACAGAATTCTGTTTGTTGAAACCTCCACAACATGGATATTTTCAACAAAAACCTCCACAACATGGATCATTTTCAACAAATTCCTGGACAGATCCAATATCTGTTCCAAAATTTGATTTAAGCTTCACGTAATTGAATCACGCTCAAAAGCCTTCTTAATCATTCAAATAGTTTCTACACCATAAAATGTACAAGTTTCAAGTAAAAATTTTATGCATATACTGTGAAAGCATGACCACCAGTACGCAAGCTCATTTAATGGCATTTCACTAAAAACTCTGTGATTCTAGCAGGAGATTGTCTGTGTTGTTCTTGTGCGAAATCAGGTTCTTGAATTAGTTGCCAAGTTAGATTAAGCTGCACAGTTGCTTAAAATGGCTGAATACTTTGTGAATAGAAAATGCACATATGGACAGAAATAAAGGTGCTCTAAATCTGAACAGGCTGTTTGCATTCCACATGACTAATACCATTGGAAAGGTATGAATCCAACTATACTCCTGCCAGCTATGAGTAAATAGTAGGATAGACTGTATATTTTAACCTTGTATGGCAACCAGTCTAGGAGAAGGAAAGCTCTGAATTCAAATCTGTTAAATTCTATTTAAAAAATTGATTTTGTTTTTCAGTCTACCATGTGGAGGATTGGGTAAATACACACACACACGCGCACACACGCACACACACACATACACACCACACACACACACACACACATATATATATATATATAATATATATATATACAATAACAAACACAATATTATATATATATATATATTATATTATTACTAGTCTAGTAATAAATATAATAATATATATATATATAACAGTAGGTAGACACCCCCCTACTAGGAATGGTACAACCAGATATAAATACAAGTCGATGATTGGACAAAGCAACTCCCTGAAGATTCGCTATACTGCGTGAACTATAGTCGGAGGATTTTACCCATTCAGTTTTAAAACATATATATATATAATATATTATATATATATATTAATAATTTGTAGTCATAGTACGATATTTCACTGGAACATTGTTTATCTTTATTACTTAATGGTAAAAAGACTAAATTCTCTACCTTCATCACTGATTGTAGAATCTGTTGAATTGAAAAAAAAGAATAAATGAAGATTTTAAAATCGTCTTATGATGACGTATTAATTTTATTTCACTTAAAACTATCGAACTCATTTTCCATCTGCAATAAAAGTTTTTCAAAAAATAGTTTATTAGAAAAATAAAAAATAAAAGACTGAAAATTGATGAAAAATAGTTATTTATCACAAAAAGTCAAAGAAACATTCAGCATTATTGTTGTCACAGGATTACCAAATTGGACACAATATTTGACTGTATTAAATAAAATCAATAAATCCACTTACTCATTGGGAGATTGTCTCTCCAATACCATCAGTTACTAAGTATAAACATATCACAGAGAAGTGTTATATATATAATATATATAATATATAATATATATATTATTGTCATTCAACTTTGAAAAAATTCTAACTGAAATAACCTCACAATTACACCATAATATTCCAACAAAGAGAACTTGTTCCTAGAGGTTTTTTTTTTTATTTAACCATGACACAAACAATTCTGTGACTCCTTGTTTCTCTGCATTTCTACTGGCCCAAACTGAAATACTAAAAAAATCCTAAATTCGTCATATTCCATCCCATTTAGCTAGAAAATGCACAAAAAGGAAATGATTCAAATGTCCATGTCCAAAATACTGTAACAATGAACACACCAACCTGACTCAACATTATAATTTATCATAAGGGATTATTTTTGCCCTTCAGATTGATGATTGTCTTTTTTACAAATTTAGCCAATCAGGCAGCTTCCTAACTTGCTATGATAATGTAGCAGAATTTTACATGGTAAAGTTTCTTCTCATCATCTTCTGTCATCATCAAGTTTAATAATTACAATATTGGTCCAGTGCATTAAAGTATGCTGATTGACTGCTCTATAGATATTTGTATAATTTCTTCAAACACAATAGCAAGCTCTTCATTGTCCAACTGTGCATAGTGTTATTCAGTTTTAGATAAGCCTGGAAAGCAATGAGTCTTTCATCCCCCCCATCTGATATATACAACACTACACATAAAAGGATGCATCACTCATTAGGTTTTGATCAGGTGTAATGTACAAGGAGTTATGAAGCAACTGTTTGGATTATCAAAAGACATTTTCCAGTTTACCACTTCACTTGGTAGCTCATTAGTTCATACAGGGCTCAGTCCAAAATAGACATTCAGTTGCGATACATTGGAAAAGACTGGATCCTTCCAATGACCTGGATATTGTTCTCTCCAGGATATCTTAAGCATCAATCCTATATGCAGCATTTGACTACTACAGCAAAATTCTTGTCATTGTTTTCTTTGTCTTTCCAGACACATATATTTTTTTAATATTAGGGAAACGAAAACTGGGAATTCAAACCTGTTAAAACCCGTTTAAAAACTGACATTGTTCATCCTGCTCGGCGCGGGGGGGGGGGTAAATGCATACATTTATTTGCTCACCAAACCAGTAGCATATAACTTCATTTGTCCAATGGTTTTCGACTTCAATTCTGAATGATAAGGCGACCCACCATCTTATTGATTGATTGTGTTGTGGGGGCTGGGGCTGATAGTCTTAATGCTTCGTACTCATAGACCTACTGGAACTTCAAATCCTTCTCGCACAAAATCTCAGTTGGGCACAGATATAACTCACATCTTTTTAGGTCATTGGCGAATTTTCCCATTCTGCAATCCTCCGTAAATTTGCAATGGATTCTACCTGTTTGTTGCACCTGGCGACAATTATTTGTACAATCAACAAAGGACAAGTGCCCGTTGGACACTCTTGCTCTTGCGCTAATTTTCACCAACACTAAAAAAACTTCTCGACGACAGTGACGTAGCGTGCTAAATGGCTTGTAAGGCTTTTGACATATTCAGCATAAGTTGGGAGAAGCAAATTTGGTTTAAAAAAATTTATATGTACTAATTCAGGAATTAAACAAGTAATATGTACTATGATGTATGCTTTCTCTTATGTTATGAAGTCGGGGGTGAGGCCAGATTGCAAAGTGCACGCTACGTCACTGCTCATCGGCATTGGGGGGGGGGGGGCAGTTGAGGTTTTTCAGTTTATACGTATATGAGTAGATAAACAATACTCACGAAGCCAAGGAAAATTCTGCAGCCTACAGAGGCACAACAAAAATCAGTTGAAAACTTACAAACAACTATGTAAACAAAGGCCAGAGAGAAAATACAACAATTGGCGTATGTGCAATGTTACGAGAATATGCACATTTGTTCTCGTCCACAGCTAATCGAAAAAATCTATACTGCATAAAAGAAGGCTGTAATTTTTTCAACTGGAAGAAGAAAGAAGTACAGCCGATTTGTACGAGAAAAATAATATCCAGTTCGTTTCACATCCCTACCGTGTTCGTTTAAAACCTGAACCTCTGTTCATCGAACTTTCAAACTTCTGTTTTTGGTATCTTTTCACCTTCTACGTTCGTTAAAACTTGAATTTGTGTTTGTCAAATTATCTAACCGCTTACAGGTTCCTAGTTTATAAGGGATTTTTATTTAACAAACATACAAACCACCATGCATCTCTGATTCCTATGTATTTTCAGTCAATTGGTTTCTACCGTACATGCTCTGAAGTTATTAAATACCAAGTTAAATTTCACCATGATTAATGGCTCCCCGTCGTGAATCAGAAGGTGGACGATACACATCCCTAGTGAAAACCGAGTAGCTGGTTACCCTAACGACCCGTGGTCATGTTGGCTACTCTTGATCAATGGGAAGAAGTCACCAGCACTGCCCTGAGCATACAAATACAACGGTACGGGACTCTCTCTCTCTCTCTCTCTCTCTCTCTCTCTCTCTCTCTCTCTCTCTCTCTCTCTCTCTCTCTCTCTCTCTCTGACAGCCAGGCAGCATACACGTGTCTACGGACACGCTGACCTGACAGCCGACGTACACAGCAACATTATCTCTCTCTCTCTCTCTCTCTCTCCTCTCTCTCTCTCTCTCTCTCTCTCTCTCTCAGCAGCAATTAACACACTCAGTCTCCGACCAATAAACGCGTGGTGTGTACCCTTCTCATGACATGAACACGAACATACATAACTAGCAAACGTTCACATCCACACGACGGAAAGTTAACCAGACCAATTACGGAACTCTCGTACACACACGGCTAGTTTACTTATTGGTTTCAATCCGGTCACACATAAGCCATACCTCTCTTCCCACGTGACTATGTGCAGCAAAGAAACGAGAAGATGCAACAGCTCAACTTATCTTTAACAGTCTAATCCCGTCATCCTCTTTTCCAACGCTATCGGCATTTCGGCCCATTTCATAGTTCCTCGGACCTGGATTAAAACAGAACTACACCAATTTCGGATAACACACGCAACAGAACATTCGCGCGCGCGAACTGATTACTTCATCCTAACTACCAAACACCTAAAAACACAACAGAACATTCGGACTAAACACAAGTAGAATTCTTTATTAACAAACTCTCTTTCTATACACATTCTTTCCTAAATATTGTCTACATGATACCTTCTTGTTTTAACCTTGTTGTTTGTCTTCTTTTATTTATTACCCTTTCTTCTTCTTTTTGACCCCAACTCTGCATTACTATGGACGTACATAACAATGGTGTCAGAAACAACCAATATCGGCAGAATCCACGTATATAACACTGCTGCCATTCATGCGAGCAGAGTCCAAGGAAATCCAATCCACTCGTCCGTTACATTTTTTTGCAACTAAACGTTAGTCTATAACAAGTGAAAATACTAAAGTCAACACAACTACAATAAAAAAAACTCATTAATCAACATAAAATGCAGAACAGCCTTTTCCAAACAACATTAGAAAAAATACTCGTCAATATGGACTAGTGTAGCTCAGTTGGTAGGGCGCGATACCGGCACTCTCCAACTCTGGATCTGTGCGGTAAAGTGGGGAGCTGACAATAGGTGTGAGGCTCCACCTTGGATGCAAAAACAATCTCTTTTGTCTAGCGCTAGTGAAAAGGGGATAGATTCTCTCACTATCTGGCTACTTTACTTCTTACATAACATAAACTCCGAAACAAGTTTAACAGACTAGAAGACATATCATGAGGTTGCACTGATAGCATGAATATCCATGACTCTCTCTCTCTCTCTCTCTCTCTCTCTCTCTCTCTCTCTCTCTCTCTCTCTCTCTCTCTCCTCACACACACACATCGTCCCTTGGTGATCCTTCGCGCAGCATGCAGAATCCGTACAGAGCTAAAGTAGTTTTTTGCTGGTCGGCCTACACTGTGTGTTTATGTGTAATGTCCACTGTAGAATGTCATTAATGAATACAGCATGTCTTGTTAGTCTTAGCCGGATAGTTTGTGTGATAAGGGCCAAACTGGTTGTACCGCCTCTTTTCGTGTGATGCTTCATCCAGGATTTGTTCAAGATAACTCGCAATTTCTTTGTGTAGTTCTCATCTATCTTTTTATCAAAGTGTTTTGTCCAAGAGCCGAAGAGTCCACTTGTTGCTGCTACTGCTAAAATCATATTTTTTGGAGGCAGGGTTTTCTGCTACTCCTGCTAAAGCTTTTCCGTGTTCTCATTGATGTGAACCCTACGAATTCTCGTTGTAAGTAAAGTGTCGGGTGTGGCCTAAAGTCGGTATCATCTAATCGGCGAGGGAGTCTATCCCCTATTCAATAGCGCTAGACCAAGGAGATTGTCTTTACGTCTGAGGTGGAGCGCACACCTACCATCAGCTCCTTACTTTACCCGCACAGATCTCTGTGCTACTCCTACGCTGAGTTGGCGAGGACCGATATCGAACTAGGAACCTTGTGGTTTCTAGCCGAACGCTCTACTACCGACTGAGCTAACTTTTTGCACTGGCCACTGCATGAGCTTCAGTTTGTGCGTGGTTCCTCACGTGATTCCCATGTTGGTAACATAAAAATCAAGATCATTATTGGGGAGATACATTCCTCTCCTTTATAACTACTTCAGGGATTACATGGTAAAATGTCACATGACCATTGAAACTATAAAAGTTCAAATAAAATAAACTTTTGGTTAGTAAGGATTTCAACAACACAACATGGCTATTTATTTTGAACAACAGACAAAGTCTTCATATTATTTCTTATTAACAGCTGATCAGAAATTTTTCAGATAAGATTAACTTTTAAACTAAAAGCCATCATAAAAAGCCATAAACCAATAATTATGTTAGTTTGTTTCAAATATAAAAAAATTATTCATAATATTGAAAATGCAACATGTACAAAAGCCGTTGGTCGTCATTTTCGTCCGAGTCATGGAAGAATTGACAAACACATTTTATAATTTAAATTCATTTTTGTAATGTTTCTGTTTCTGTTTTTGATAGTGTGTATGTGTTTTCAAACGTCATTTTGGGGAAGAACTTTTTCGTTACTGTAGAAGCCCCAGGGATGCGAAAGAAATCTAAAATCCGACTGTTTCTGCGTGGCGTCACTAAAATAACTGTCGTAAAAATTGAAAGTTATTAGTGTCTTTCCATCATGTGATATTCTATAGCCAATCAGCGTTCGGACTTCCACAAAAGTTTATTCCTACTATTACCTAGATTCCTACACAACTAGGATGACCCATGAACCTCGCTCGTCAATCACAGTTTCCGCAGATGTCGACCTCGGGGTCAAAAACATTTATACACTGTAGGTGCAAGTATAGAGAACGGCACTAAAAGACATTTACCCAAAGTATCGTATAGTATATTTTTTTCATATTTAAATCATTTACCTAATACTAAGATATCTTTACTTTTTCACAAATTCTAAAACATTCTATTTTTTATTACAAAATTTGATTACAAAATTCTTATAGTTAAAATTCGGATGATTGATTCATATATATATATATATATATATATATATATATATGTGTGTGTGTGTGTGTGTGTGTGTGTGTATCAAAAATATATTACAGAAGATTTAGATTTTTAGCCTTATAGCCTATATTTCAGGAGCCTAGAGAAGTGTCTAGTCCTTCCCATCTTCAGATGCCAAATGACTAGACACTTTCTCTAGGCTCCCTGAATATAGGCTATAATGCTAAAAATCTTAATCTTCTGTTATATATTGATATGATTTTGCTCTGAAACAACGACACTTAAAAAAACTACTACGTTCGTAAGGAAGACTTCTCCTGATCTTTGGATTATATATATTATATATATAATATATATATATATATATATATATATATATATATATATATCTGTAGTGTGAGATGGTCACTATTACAGCTTTTGCTGGAATGGTGTACCAAAGGCAGTATTAATTGGTAGAGTGCTCAATATAAAATAGAGCTGTTATATAATATAATAAGATAAATATATAGGTTTTTACATATCTATTTATTGGGTGACAAAGGAACATTCACAACCAAATTGGTTTCATGCGATGCATTCATCAGGTGAAGATGTTTCAAATTCATTTGAAACATCTTCACCTGATGAATGCATCGCATGAAACCAATATGGTTGTGAATGTTCCTTTGTCACCCAATAAATAGATATGTAAAACCTATATATTTATCTTATTATATTATATATATATATATATATATATATATATATATAAGCTTATACGAACTTGTATGAAAGAAATGTCCTTGTGAGTTTTTAGTAGTCTGTGTTCTTGATATGTAGCTGTTAGAGATTGAAAGTGTAAAAACTTCCATGTTATGTTGCATGCTACCGTGTGCTATGCAATATGGTTGTTAGAGGCACAACCCTTGTCTCACCACATTCAATGGTAAACAGGGACGTGCGCGGGTGTACGACTTGCTTGTCGGGTCAGAAAAAGCTAAGAGAGTTTGACTTTTGGTGCGTCCTTTTTTTTATACCACGTTTACCACGCCACTTAGTAGCTATTGGTAAGCACAGGAGGTAATTACCTTTCGTGTCCCCTAGCGTCAAATAATAGAACCGTGAAAGTAAGGGATTTAATCTCTACGCTATCTTAATCCATGGCTAGCGATCTGCTCACCTCTTTCTATTGAAGTGCAATTTGAATTATCTTGTGTGTTAATAACGGTTATCATTTTGTAACACGACGTGATAGAAAAGAGAACCCTATAGATAAGATCAAAAGTTACTGTATCAAAACACTTTCTCATAGATAACAGTATATACATATATATATATATGGCTCCATAAATTTAATTTTATTACTATATCTGATGTTTCATTAATAGGCACTCATGATAGATTAAATTGGTAAAGTACTTCATACTCATTTTCAATTCATATTTGTTTATTTTTTTTTATTTTATTTCTACATTGTTTTGTTTTTTCTTTGTTTCTCATTAACTTTCAAAATAGTTTAAATTTTGTTTTTGATTGTTTTTTTTTGTTTTTTTTTTTTTTTTTTGTTTTTTTTTCTCCATCATTTGTCTATGATGTGTATATCTTTCTATATTTTTTCTATTAATAAAAAGAGTTGGATTAAACTTAATAGGGATATTCCATGAGAAACAAATATGCAGATTAATGGCTAGAAGTTATAGTTTTTACTGACTGAAAGGCTGTGATGTAGGGAATAAGATAACGGTCGAGTCTATGGACCGAACTGTATGCATGATAGTCGCCACAAACACACCAAATATCCAGGAAGCAGGGGTAAAAGGGAATCCCTAGTTGCTATGAGAAGGGCCAATGATGCCTAATTCCAACAATTTGCTAAATTCATCTTTTGTATGTTTATCTTGTTTAGATGCGAGCCGCTTAAGACGACTGTGTATGGGGGGGGGGGGGGTATTGATAATGAACTTGTCTCTAAGTTTACAGGATTATTATCCTAATTCTAAATTCTGGAACAACGCTTCGAAGTGCTCCTGGAAATGTTATGTGTATTCTGTATTTGCAAGGTACTGTTTGTGAATATCGACCACAAAATAATTTTGTGTAAAACATCTGTCCCCCAAAATGATATTTTTAACGTCAGCGAGGGAAAATCAAGTAAAATATTGTCGTCAACTTTAAGTCATTTGTGGCCATATTTATGTATGTGATGAATTTGTTGAGCGCGTGAATCGTCAGTTTATCCTCATCTCTTTATCCTGTGAATGGGATTAGCAGGAATTAAGGAGATTTGTGCATTACTCTCTCTACGTCCGTCACTTACAATGACGACTTAATTCTCCTCTGCTATCATGCATAATCGCCAACAGTTGCAAGCTTAGGTATTTCCTTTTTATTTATATGAATATAGAGACCTTCAAGAATGTTCTTCATTTCCGTACGTTCTATGCCAATGATCTCCCTATCTATGGAATTTTTTTTACTTATCGGTTATCAGTTACTGAGCAACTTGATAAAATGTTGTCTAATTTCTGTAACAGGATGTCGACCCGTTTATATCATTTCTCCATCTTTTAATTTGACTACAGCTTCGTCGTCCGAGACACGAACACTCGAGACTAGCGTTGGTTGGGAGCATTACGTGTCGACTCTCTTGTCGGGATATCATCTGTCAAAGAAAAAACGGATAGTCGGTCGGCAACCATTGTGGAGGCATTACATAATAATCTTGCCGCCAAGAGATATTAGTTGGGCAAAAATTGTGAGGGTTTCTTGTTTCAATAAACTCCTTGAGGAGTTGCAACAACTTCTTCGTTTCCCGGCAATGAAGTCCTCAAAATGATTTCATCTTTGAATTTATCGAAAGGTGCGACAGATGCGGGATTTATTATTAACCTCAAGCAGCAAGGTCAGAAGGATCATGGAAACTGTCAGGGATTTTTTGTTGTTGTTGTTATAGCATTAACTTTTCAACTCGTCAAAATACAATACAGGATCAGTCCAGTAAAGTGTGAATTAACATCTCCAACAGACATTATGTCTTTAGCAGTTGCATCACTATTGATAATAAAAAAAAAATCATTAAATAAGCGATACACTAACCAAAAGGACTAAGACGATACAATTCTAAGAAAGAAAGGCAGATGTCTCCTCAAGAAACAAATTACCCGCCTAAAAATATATATATATGGTCAGGGATTGGGGAGGGAGGAAGGAAACTGAGTTATATGCCACGTGCAGGCAAAGAAAGAAGAAAATATCTTAGAAATACTACCAAAAAAAAACACCGACAGGAAGCTTATTTAGAATTTTAGAAAAAGAAGGATCAAACTAGTTATTTCCGTGAGAAAAAGAATATGCCGTGTATAGTCTACAACTATAGTCATCACGAATAAAGGAGGAAAATTGCAAGAACGAAAGATTTGGTTCTTTATGTTGTATGTCACCTTGTTCGAAAAGAAAAGAAAAGAAAAGTAAGTACACCTTACTTAGTTGCGCCGGGTGGTGCATGACAGTCGCGTCTTTGTGTCTGGGTGGTGGGTGGTGGGAAATAGCACAGTCGTCTTTCAGACACGTGCGGCTTGCAGCTTTACAAAAAGATTCTCTTGATTTTCGCGCCTTCGCTCGAGAGTGGGTGGAGTTATACGATTTAACCTCGAGAAAGTTTGTCCTCCACTTGAATTTGATACTATCAACGACTGAAATATTCTCAGCATGATCTCTACATTTGAAAATGTTAATCATAATACATTGTCTTTGCTAATACGATACGTAAACAAGTCATTTGATTTTTTCTGTTTTTCCAGTTCGGTAAAATGAAAAAAATACTGATAACTGTACAAGATCATCAACAATTAATACTTTAAATCTTGGAAGCACACAAGGACACGTGCCTGGCCGGTTTTACAAATTTTTCAAAATTGCTATCATATGAGCCAATTTTGAACTAAAACAAAGGGAGGGAATGATAGAAGGCCTCAATGTTTACTTTAATAAAGAAAAAAAACAAAATAGGAAATAAGCGTATTCATAGCTACACAGCCAGGATCACAGTGTATTTCATATACTAGTATAGACGATAAGTATCTGCCTTTAAAATACCTAAAAGTTTCCACTAATTGCTTATTATGGCTGCATGAGAGATTTTCTGAACAAAAATCAAAATATGTTAGAGCAATTCTCATTCTGTTTTTGTGCATAGAACAATATGTGTATATTTCTAACTGTTGGGACATATTTGTATATTCTTTCTTCTTATTTTATCTCAAAGTGTTCTAAAAGGACGTACCCCCACCCAAATTGTTCTTTCTTTTAAACAGCATTCAGTCATTCATGATAGTTATGTTAATTTGACTCAAAAATGAAAGATTTCCCCCAAAAGAAGGTCAAGTTCATTCAAAACATGAAAATACAAAAGATAAATTCATTTACATACAAAATATAATAACCAATTTTTTATCTACAAAACTTCAATTCAATTATTTTTCTCTCAACAATATTTCTTTGGTTGATTAAATCATCTTGATATTTGATTAATCCATTTTCTTTATAAATGAGAAAAATAAACATTTGAAAATTTAAACTTTCATTTTAAACAATTTTAATAACATTTAATCATAATTTAATTAAATGATAATCTAACCAGGTAAGGGCAGAAACAATTTATTATGCTTCTCTTGTTGTTATTTTTGTCTTTAGTCTTTTTTTCTCTCCAACCCCCACCCCCACCCTTTCTGGCCAGGCAAAGCAAACAAATGACCTGTCTCTTTGGAAGTTTCAAGATATTTTAAACAACAAAGTGTCATTTCAAAAGACAACTGATACCATTTTCTTTTACATTTAGACTTTTATTGCTCCATTCAGTCTTCATATTCCCCAGTTTACTATTTCCTAATTTCAAAGGTTTTGCAAGGAATAGAATCTTTTAACACAAATAAGATCTGTTCCCTAAACATTTGGTACATTCTTATATAGCTGATATGTGAAAAGGGATAAATTTAGATGATTTAACACACTTATGCAAAATAATTTTTCCAAATGATTAGTGAAGTAATTCTAATCAGGTCTAAACTTGAAAGTGATTTTTCGTTTTTTAAATTTAAGGACATTATTACATTTTATACTTCATTTAAATAATTTACATAAGAATTTTCTACAGCATTTTGGTAAACTGAAAACAATATATAATGGTACATCATGAAAAAAATGAAGAGATGTGTTTCTTTTTTGAATCTATTTAATTTATTAATTTTAATTTCAATAAACATTTAATTTTGATATTATGATAACTTCAGAGATCCACTTTGTAATATTAAGCATTTTATTTTGCTTCATAAAATATTTTTAGGATTTTTTCTTTTTTCTTGTACTAACCAATTTCATGTTTTTTCTATCATTTAATTTAAACAGTCAATAACCATCAAGTCTTTTAATAAAAACAAGATCTTATAAATCATAAATAATTGTTTTCTATTAAATAAATGTTATAAATCTGAAGTTGAATAAATATTTTCCAATAGAAAAGAAATGAAGCATCTATGAATTACTTTTACTTCTGCTTATCAAAAAGATTTTTTACTTTGATAAAAATACCTTTTCATTCCATTTTTATTTGTGCTTTTCTATATTGTTTCTATAATGTCCATGGAAATTTGCCATTCAAAAGGGATTATATCTCAAGTGGTAGATTCGAAAACAATTGTCATTATATATTTTAATCTAAATTAAATCTTTTAAAATAAACAAAAGTCTAACAAATAATAAATCATAGCAACATATTTTATCCACATGTACCAAACTAGACTTATATTTCTCTGAAATTTTTAACAATAACTTTACAAAAATCTATTTTCTTTAACACACACACACACAGACACACACACACACAAACCATACGCACACACAGACATGACACACACACATATATATATATATATATATATATATATATATAAACCTTTTTATGGAGCATTGAGCACTCTTGGATAAATTACTTACATAATACTACTCCTATGAAGCAGTATTCAAATAACTAATATATATATATATATAATATATGTGTGTGTGTGTGTTGTGTGTGTGTGTGCCTATGGATACTGATTAACAAGTAGTATTTATTACTAAGGTAAATGGTTCTATGTTTAGATAATATTCTAAAATTGTATTTAATATTTCCCAAACTGACAATTGTATTGGTTTTGTTGTGCAGAGACTTTCTGATAAAACTTAAAAGCTGAGAAATAACAGGAAACTTAGAGTTGATCTTTCAAATTCACATTTGCACACCCACACTTGTCACAAAGAAACAATGTCTTTGTATACATTTTCTTCTTCATAAAAAAAAACAAAGACATAAATAAAAAGTATAGCCAAGATACATTTCTTTAAAAGTTAAAACTTGTCATCACTCCACACACATATCAACATATATAATGCTATTCTTGAATATATTTGAAAAGAAAAACAAGATCATTATAGCCATGTTTGTATATTAGTGTGTGTGTGTGAAGGGAGGGGGTGGGGCTATGTGGGTTGCAGTTGTTTTTCTCCCTCTTTGTTTAATGTAGAAGAAGTGTCAGTGAGAGAATGTTGTATTTCAAGTTAGACAACCTGTCTTGAAGAACCCTACATATGTAGTACACATCCTTAAAATTCTCACATCTGCTAGAGATGTAAGAAGTCTATTTTTGGGGTTGGGTGGAGTGTATGTAAAGAGTAAAGAGTAACATAATATCATAACTTTACCCAATCCTTTTACATCGTTTTACAACTGATTCTGAAATCCTCAAAGAACATTGCATGCTGCATTTTTCATTCTCATTGTTATTGGCGTAAACAAAAGAATATCAGAAATTTTGGCTGGCAATTTATCTAATAAAAATTCTAACAAAGAATTATTTCTTGTCAAGTTTCATTCTCAAAAAATCATTATTCTCATCATTACTAATAACTTGTATGACACAAGGCTATCAATAATTGAGCACTATAAGCATCAGTCATCACCATGACAAAAAAAATGATGATATTTCTGCAAGTTTTATTGATCTTCTTCAATCTGATTAAAAGATTAAAATTACAAATAATCAAATGGAGAAGAAAAATTTTCTTAGAAATCTTGAAAAGATTTTTTTTCATAAAAAATAAACAAAATGTTCAACAATTGATTTTCCATTAATGTTACACTTATTTAAAGAACTTTAGTTATTTTTATTCTTATTAGTGGAGATGTGCCATAGTATTTGTTTACCATTCTGTTATTATATAACTTCCTGTGATTAGTGTTACTATTATGCAATTTCTATGGGGTTCTTTATTGAATGTTCTAACAACAATATGTTAGTATCCCACAGGTTCATATACCATTCTTGACAGATATGAATAGCACTGGTATATTCAAAAATTATATTGTTCAAAGTATCAACTACTAAAGAATTTTTAGCATATTTTTATATTGGTCAATAACTGCTTATAGCTACATAGATAAATGACTCCTATTTCAGTATTTTACGGATTAAATTTAACAATTGATTCTTTTCAATTATTGTTTGTTTTCAAAATCTATAAGTAAAAAAAACTGAAATCATCAAATCTTTATTTTTTTAGTAGGAATCACAAAATTCTGAGTTCCATACTGATCCTCACCAACTCAGCACATGGTAGCACATGTGTAATCTGATCTGTGTGGTAAAGTATCTGGAAGCTGACAGTAAATGTGGTGCTCCACCTCAGCAAAAACAACCTCCCTGGTTTTGGGCTAATGAAAGGGGATTTTCTCCTTCACTGTTCAGTTAATATTGCTGACTTTCTTTTTTTTTACAATATTAAACAATAAAAATTTTTATTGTTTATTACATCAAAATTCATATTGTTAACAATCATTTTTTGAGAAATATTAAGACAAGTGATAAATTAGCCATTAATATTCAAATATAAATATCTTTATTGTATTCTGCTATTTTAAACAAAAAAAAACAATTTTTTTAATGAATAAACTTGTATTTAGACAGAAAAAACCTTTAGTGATGATAATAAAGTTTCAATGGAGAAATTAGTTTTTTATATAATTTCTTAGTGAGTAGCCAAGATAAATATCAAATAACTTTATTCCAAATTTATTCAAGGTCATGATCAGTTTTTTGATAACTTTTCAATTATTAAACATTTCAAAGTTTTATTTTGTTATTACCACTATGTCAAACGATCATTTTTCTTATCAAAAATTTTAGAAATTTGACAAAATTTAAAAAGTTGCATTCATTTTTTATCTACTTAGAGTTTCCTATTTTTTTCCTATTTTTTTTTTTCTATTTGAATGATTAAATCATTCAAATAGGAAAATACAGAGAGAGAAATATAGTTTCAATAACAAGTTTAAAATGTGAACAGTTTAGAAAGTGTATAATATTTTAGAAATAGAGATCTTTGCTGAATTTATCTAATTTGGAAAGAAAAGATATGATTTCCATGATTAACACTAAACCATTAAATCATGAAATCTTATATTTCTGTGGGGAAATCTTTCATCAAGTCTATTTCCCCATTTTAATCTTCTTTAGAATTGATAACACTCAAGTGGACAATATAATCATAGATAAAAAAAAATGTAGATAACAACATTTGCCTCATTAAAGCATTTCCTATCATTATAAATTGGTGACAGCTTGTTTCAGAGAATTTACACATGTTTCAATACCATAAACTGAGAGTAAAACTGACTTTTAGAAAATACTGAAGGATTTTATAACATTTTATTTGCGCGCATGATTTATTAATTGAAAAAATAGAGGATATAAAGAAGGTTTTCAAAAATTAATGTAAAAAGTTTTAAAATGATCAAATTAAGAAACTATTTGTGGATAGAAAAACCTTTAAAAATGTTTACATTATGAATGAAAATAGATTGAAAGTTTTTTTTTTAATTTTACATATTATCATTTTTTTACATAGATATTATTTAATAAAGAGATTTTTACAAATATACATTTTCATGCAAATACCTTTTATTTTGTAACTCAGAATATATATATTTATATATATATATATATAATATAATTATATAATATATGCGCAACTTTTGACACATCTTTTTCTAATTTTATGTTGATTTCATTCACTCTCTGTTTTCTTTTCTTGGAAGGATTTTATTTTCTACAATGAATCTTTATTTACTTTCAGAACACCAAGAGATATCTTCAACTTTAACCATAGATTTTGCTTCCTTCTGTCGTTTACTTATTATTATATATCATGCACATATATATATATATATATATATAAATAATAAAATTCGAAGGCAGTACAATGCGTAAAAAATAAAGACAAAAAGATGTTTATATGTCTAATCGATTTCAAAGCGAAGCTTTATCATCAGAGGATTTTATTTCAGAAATGACGTGCTTATGTTTTTTTTTATTTGTTGTGGTTATAATTTCTCTTCTTCCTTTCCTTTTCTCTCACTTTTTTTCCTCTCTTTCTTCTTCTCCTCCTTTATGAATGGGCGAATAACTGTAATTTCTTATTTCTCTCTTTTTCTTTTTGATTTTCTTTTCTTAAAAGTTTGTTGAGGAAAAGGCTGACATCCGGTAAAAGTGATTTGCAATGTGTTGCCAATGTGATGCAACCTTGTGAGCATGTGTATAAATTTCAAAAACAAAATGAACATAAATGATTCTTTTTTATTATTTTTTTTATTATTATTTTTTTTTTTTTAAGGGGAGAATGGTCTGGCTTTTATTTTTATTGTTTTGAATTTTGCATCAATGGTTTTTGTTTATATTTTTATTGTTTTGAATTTTGCACTCAAGATCCTAATACTGTAATTATTATATATTTTAATATATAATTAATATAATATTTAATCTATTTAATTTAAAAAGAAAAGAGAAAAAAGTACTCATAAAAGATATTTTCTTAAAAAAAAAAAAATAATAAAAAAAGAAATCATGTGTATTTTTTCTAATAATCTAATAATATTTTGAAGGTAATCTTTTATTTACTATTACTAAAAAAAATAATTTAAATTAGAGAACAAAGGGGATAATAGGGGGAAAAAAAAAAAAAAAAAGATAGAGAACATAAACAAAAAAAAAGAGAGAGGGAGAAAGTAATAAGAAATGGAACAGGTGAAAGCGAAACA
>JALAJA010000646.1:7500-16745 GCA_023376005.1 Doryteuthis pealeii | reverse complement strand
ACTGGCGGCAGAGTTCGATCGCAAATACCGCTCAAAAAACACTTTCCCCCTAAAGTAGAATATTACTTACGAATCGAAACAAAGTAAATGTATCATCAAAAGAAACACAATTACCGCTGGACTCTTTGGGGATTCGTAGTAAATTATCTGCCCAAGGCTTTGTTATGCCTGAGTAGATCTGGACATGATGAATCTTAATAAATTAGAATATTCTCATTTTCCAGATTAGCCTTCTTTTTTGTCACGGATATAGATAGATAGATTGTCATTTCAAAAATGTTGTACTTCTTTATGGCACAAGGACAGGTTTTTTGGGTGTTGTAGAATTGTAAACAAATGGAAACCGGGGTCTCTAATCGATAGATTATGAAAAAAAACGTCGAGATGAGTTCAAAATCTCTTCCCAGTGGGCTAGCCCTTTGGAAGGAGATCACTAGTACCGTTTTATTTTGAAAAAGTTTCCATCACTGTCCGAGACAACACATTTTCCATTCTAAAGTTCTGAGGAAGGTTTGATAAAAAACCGAAAGGTTGTAACATTGACTTCAGCATCCTTGATAAATTTATTTGGGAGGAATATTTTTTTTCTATTTTCGACATGCTGTCAGATTTACTTTATTATCCTTCCATGTGTGTGTGTGTTTGTGTTTGTTTGTGTGTTTGTGTGTGTGTACATATAATTTAAATTTGGCTGTTAGTATAAGACATTCTGTGTGGACTGAACTTACTCAATAGTAATTGAGCAACGAGACCAGATTCTTAATCATTACATGAAGCGTGATGTGGTAAAATACATTGTATCTTTATTTGTATTTTTTAGTAATACGATATTAAAATTCTCAAACCTTGAAATAGAGAACGTTCACTGCGGCTAAAGTGAATATTTTTCTAAGTCTGCCATTTTCTAAGTAGCCATTCCTTCTCTACCCAAATGAGTTGGTTGATTGAGTCAATTTCCGGTCCAAAACACCCGCTGACAGTTTTGTCCTCTTGGCTCAAAACGAGGCTGTTTTACTGTTTCGATTTAAACTCCTGTGAATCAACTGCAATAGCCAGACTTCTACAAATTGCTAGAACTTATTCGTCTGTGTAAAACTTTATGCATATTAAACAGTAGGTTTTGTACCACGTTTTATAAACTAGTAAAAATGCATGGATTTAACTGGTCGCTACCCAAGGTCTAGAAGCCCTGTCGCTTTTAAATTAAAACTGATAAACTGTTTCTTCTGCTGCTGATGATGATTATTATTATTATTATTTGGTTGCCTCGTCTTCTTTTTCTGCTGATTATTATTATTATTTACTCCTTTTGAGTTTTCACATCAGCATTAGCTGATGGTCTTTCACTGGAGACTGAGTGACAGCAAGTCTCCTTAGGTCTCCAGGACTCTTCTGAGTATTCTGGCAGATTTATTATTATTATTATTATTATTATTATTATTATTATTATTTTGTTGCTGCAGATGATGATGATGATTCTTTGGTTGTCTCGTCTTCTTCTGCTGTTGATGATGATCATGATGATTATTCTTCAGTTGCCTCTTCTTCTTCTAATGTTGATCTAAAGTTTATTTTTCACATCTTTGTATATATATTTACCAACTCCTCTGCACGAGCAGGATACGACACAAGGTCAATTTCTTAAGCGGGGTTCAACAGGTTTGAATTCAGAGTTTTCCTTCTCCTAGACCGGTTGCCTAACCAAGGTTAAAGAATCCAATCTGCCTGCTATTTACCCATAGCTGAGGGAGAGTAGGATTCATACCTTTCCCAAGGATATTAGCGCTAAGTGAAATGCATTTACCACGTCCAGGATTTGAACTCGGGGCGACGAGTCCATTTCCCATTACTTTAACCATTACACCACGCTCTTCCTATAAGTAACCATTCTAATTATGTTTGATACACTACTACGTCATCTTATCCAAGTTTTTTCAATGAGTCATTTTTATACTTGTAGTAAATCATTTTGAGACAATCACGGCGTAGAAAATGGACACGCCGAGCCATGTTCAATTCCTAGACCAGGCTGTATACGTTTCACTTTGCGCTACTGCTGACTGGAAAGGCATAAACTCATCTCTTCCTCCACATCTACGAGTAAAAATTGTTGTACAGATTAGGCTATTTAGTACGGTAACCTATATAGGAGAAGGAAAGCCTATGAATTCAAAGCCGGCTTTATTTAAATGGATTCATCTTGTGTGGCATCCTCTCCGTGGCTGCGCACATAGGCAAAAAGATTCGTAATTGTAGAAAAATACTGTTGACTAGAAGCAGCTACTCAGCATCGCCTGGGTAAATGGAATACCCTAGTGTATTGATTTGTTTACTTTAGAGATTTACTAATTCTGGACATTTTTAAGTAGAATTCCAATTATATTTCGATGTATATTTTAATTTCTAAACATCTTCGAATATAAAACAAATCTTCATAATTTTTGCACAAAAAGCAAGAACCGTTGATATTTAATGTGTATATACATTTACTTTGACGGTAGGTGCTTTATTTTTTAATTTGTATCCGAAGATACATACATACACACCAACTGTCCTTTATATATGTACTAGAAGGGGCTACTCGGCGTTGCCTAGGTAGAGGGTGGAAAGTTAGTATCGCAGATCCACTTTTACTGAATTGCTTTTTGGATCCTTGCTGAATGGCCTATTAAAACCTCTATTTAAAAAAGACCTATCCTACTCGTAGCCAATGATTTGGGAAAAAAGAACACCCCATCGTGTTATAATGATTAGCAAGCTAGTCTCACAGATCTATTACCACTGAATAGCGAGTTCGATCCACGCTAGATGCCCCCTACTTGCGACTTTATGACACATCCTACCCGTGGCGAATAGTTTGGGTAAAAAGGGCATCCGATCGTGGTATAAGGGTTAGTAAGCTAGTTTCACTGATCCATTACTACTGAATAGCAATGCTGTTACTATTTAAGTTTTTTGTTGTTGTTGTCGTTTTCTTAATAATCTTCAAGAATATCAATCAAATCTTCATTATGTTTTGCTCAAAATCAAGAACTGGTGATATTTAATGTGTATATATATTTACTTTGTCTTTAATTATTTTATTTTCGCAGTGTCATCCGGACATACATACATACACACCAACTGCCCTTTATATATGTATAGATAGATAAGTATCAGTAGTCGAGGGTTAGTTGTTGGGTGTGGCCTGGGTTGCAAATGCGGACTCAGTTTTAGGATAAATTCTCATGAGTCTGGATCTGACATTTATGAGAGGTGGCGAGTAACAATCGCCATTTTTATTTCTTGATTTTTCAATCAAGCAACGTCCACCAGGGAGCGCTCGTCATAAATAAATCATTGACGATATTGTGAGGTTTTTGATGATAGCTATGGACTGCCATCTTTTTTTGTTAGTGGTTTGGTCTTTGACAGACCTTTCGGCTCGAGTTTTCCAATAAGTGTCAGGTTGCACTGAGATCCATGATGGGTGATATATATATATATATATATATATATATATATATATATCATCAGGTCGCGCTGTTAGCGACAATCTCTCTCTATCCGTCCCTATCACACATCGTTCTCGGAATGTCATCTACGCAGGATCCAGTATCTACACAGAGCTGGTCGATGTACGTCTTTGCTGGCCGGCCCACACTGGCATGCCCATGTGCTGGCTTCAGGAGGACGTCACTTATGAGTTCGTCCTTGCTTCTCCAGCAGTGTCTTGCGTGTTTTGTCCGTTTTACTCTGATGGGTTGGGTGATATGGGGTAGGTGGCCGTACAGCTGTTTTCTCATGGAGTGTTATTTCCACATTTTGTTTAGGATTACCAACCCCTCTGCATGATAGAATGACACAAGGTCAATTTCTTAAGCAGAGTTTAACAGAATTGAATTCAGAGTTTTCCTGTCATTTTTCTCAACATACCTTTTGGAATTTTGAGATGTGTCATTATCCTTTGTTGAGTAGTCCGGACTAGTGATGTTTTATTTTTTTCTTTAATTATTCACATGATTCAGTTAATACATTTCGTAAAAAAGAATGGCGCATCTCCTAAAATTGGGAAGGTGCTGTAGCGTGGAACATTGCTGACCTGCTCATCCCTACACGAACATTTATTTTGAACTCGTCCAGTGCATAATAGAAGAGCTTACGCACTGAGCATTGTTCTCTATATTAGCTCGTGTTGGTATCTATCAACGTGTACAAGTATTTACCCAACCTCTTCGCCATGGATAGGATTCGACACAAGGTCGCTAGTATGGCACATCCAGCGAGGATCGAACTCTCTATTCAGTAGTAATAGATTAGCGAAACTAGCTTACTAACCATTATACCACAATGCGATGCCTTTTTTACCCAAACATTTCGCCACGGGTATGATGTGACACTAGGTCGCAAGTATGGTGCATGCAGAGAGAATCGAACTCGCTATTCAGTGGTAATGGATCTGCGATACTAGCTTGCTAACCACTATACTACGATAAAATGCCCTTTTTACCCAAACCATTGGCCACGGGTATGATGTGACACAAGGTCGCAAGTATGGCACATCCAGCGAGGATCGGACTCATTATTCATTAGTAATGGATCTGCGAGACTAGCTTGCTAACCATTTGCCTCGATGGGTGGCTCTTTTTACCCACCAATTCGCTTCGGGTAGGATGTGATACAAGATCTTAAGTATGGGGTATCCAATTAAGATCGAACTCAATATTCAGTAGTAATGGATCTGCGAGACTAGCTTGCTAACCATTATACCACGATGGGATGCCCTTTTTACCCAAACCATTCGCCACGGGTAGGATGTCACACTAGGTCGCAAGTATGGGGCATCCAGCGAGGATTGAACTCGCTTTTCAATGGTAACGGATCTGTGAGACTAGTTTGTCAACCATCACACAACGATAATCTTTAAATATTTATCTGGGTTTCTTGTCGTAAATATGGATAAGATTATCATTCACTTGGACCTTTCCCATGTGTATAAATTATACATTTTGAGAAAGCAATTTTATTTCAAGTTTGTTTAGGAGGTTTTCTTGGGGGGGGGGGGGGCAAAACTACCCAAAACAAACTAGAAATAATAATCCCTTCTCAGAATTACAAAAATTTATATTCCATACATAGTGGATAGAAGGCCGAAAAAAGGTCGGCTGAAATGTTCAAACTGTTAAACTTGTTTTTGTTAATTTTATTCTATCGTTATTGGGTCGTGATAATGGGGAAGTGAAACAGGAAGAAAGGAGTGGTGGGAGGGTTAATAATGTTCGCTATTTAATTTTTTACAGTAACCACCATATTAAAGGGTTATAAATGTTATCCTTAATGGGAATATGTACGAACAAAAATTGAATTTTATTTCGCTCCAAATATCCAACCCAAATTTATCTCTACCCTTATCATCACATCAGATTTTTTTTCCTGCAACTTTCTTCTCATCAGTTCCTTACAGACATCCATTCGGCACCAGTCCAGCAATTCCGTTATCTTTTTTATCATTTCGCAGCCAGAGGCCATCTCATTCAGGATAGGAGAGGGAGTGAGAAAGAGATAGAGAGAGAGGCAGGGGGATGGATGATGAAGGAAAGAGAGAGAGAGAAGCAAATGAGTTATTTTCATTTATAATGACTAAATGATGCTTGACAAATGGGGACATTGACGAACGGAAATGTTTAGATTTAATTTACTTTGCCGATTATAAACCACAATTTTTGCTCGGGGTGTCTCTCCTTCCCCCTTAAAATCGTCCCTTAATTTTGTTTCTGACATTAAAGATATGGATGAGAAACGGTCATAAGACATTATACATTTTAAAAAAATGTGTATGACTTTTTTTTCGCAAGTATGAGGCATTCAGCATAGATCGAACTCGAGCTTTGGATACCGTTCCAAGGGCACAAATTACAATTGGTACGATATTCACCTTCATGTTCCACAGTTTTCTCAGTTCTCTGGCAAGGTTCAAGTATTTGTCTATCTTTTCGCTTTCTTTTATTTTCCTGTAGTCGGCCAGGAGGGCAAAATCCACAAGATAACAGGTTCTCATCTTCTCGTCAAACCAATACTAGGTCCGGTCTCCGGGCCGGATTAAGTGATCCGTCTGTATCTCGAAGTTTAGAGTATTTTATGCGTCTCATTCTCCAGGACAGGTTCAGGCTTGTGCATATAACATTTAGTTGTATGGGGAAAATTGAATTTCTTGCACAATTCCCAGTAGAGAACCTTTCCTACTGTCGTGCCTTGTTTGTACTCTCTTTGCGTTAATTTGCTGCATTTGCTTATTATATCATTAACTGTTTTGTCTCTGCACTTGCTATTCCGCTGCGTCTTATCTATTTTTGTCTTTATATAGTTTGTTCTAATGGCATTGTCTTGTGATGCGATTATAAGAGATTCCGTTTCTCTTTTAAGATGTCCTCTTCTTAGCCATGTGCATGTATTCTGGTGGGATATCTCTTGAGTTTGATGATTGAAGTTATTATTATTATTATTATTATTATTATTTCTGTTCTTGGGAGTTTTTCACACCAGCGTTAGCTGATGATATTTCGCTGGAGTTTGAGTGACAACAAGTCATCTCAGGTTTCCGGGACTCTTCTGAGTATTCTAGTCGATTATAGCAATGCAGTTGTCTGGATGGTCTCAATTCTTCCTCTTATTTCCAGATCCTCCTGTCTTTTTTCCAAGCTCTCTGGGACCGTTCCAAGTGCACCAACTACAATAGATAACACTTTCACCCTCATATTCCACAGCCTTTTCAATTGACTGGCAAGGTCCAGGTATTTGTCCATCTTTTCATTTTCCTTCATCTTCACCCTGTGATCTGCTGGAACCGCAAAAATTACTAGTTGACGAGTTCTCTTTTTTTAATCAATAATAGGTCTGGTCTCCTTGTTGGGATAAGGTGATCTGTCTTTATCTCGAAGTGACAATGCCACTATATAATAATTTTCTGTTGATCTCATGTAGGGATAGAAACGGGGAATCTTTTTGCTTCCCCTGATTTCTTTTTGTCTACTAACTAGTTTCTCTGCTTTCGAACGAGCCGCAAAATTGGGATCCCTGCCATTTTAGTCGGTTCTTATCTTACTGTTCGTGTTTGGACAGCGTTTCGCGGTTCAAGTCGACGTGAAAAGATGATAAAGACTGAGTTGATGGGAACCGTGCAAAGCGAACAGACATCGAATTCCCTTAGTAAAGGTATGGCGGGAAGAATGAATCTTCAATTGTCACGTAAACATGAAGATGTAAAATAAGAAATGAAAAATATTAGATTAACTCACACGGACAAATGCCACTCACCGGTAGAGCCGAGAGTTGCACCAGATTGTATCGGGTGGCATAAAAGCCATGAAAAGAATTTAAAATGTAATCTCTTTATCCAGACACACACAGGCATATATATATATATATATATATATATATATATATATATATATATATATATCATCAGGTCACGGTGACAGCACGGATACTCATCTCTCTCTATCTATCTATCTATCCAAATAAAATAAAAACAATTGTAAAAGGTATACATTGCATTTACAATTGTTTTCATTTTATTTTTTAAATGATTCCAATTGAATTACATTTTATAAACCACATAATGTTGAAACAGGCGCTTGTTAGCACAATATATGTTAAGCTTAGTATATATATATATATATATATATATATATATAATTTGTTTTTTTAAACTAGAAATGCCATAACAAGACAACAACGACTTCAGTTCCAGTGTTCTTCTGAAAATAAGAGATTTTATCTCGAAATATTAAGAATAAATTACAGGTTAACAAACAACACCATTGTTACCTTATTATATTTTTTCTTTACACCTGCATTGTGATAGCCTTCAAAATCAACCTCCAAACCAATATATATATATATATATAGAGAGAGAGAGAACAAATTAAACTCGTAATTCAAGGTACCATTGTATGCACACACACACACACACACACATAATATATAAATATATATATATATATATATATATATATATGCATATATATGCATACAATGGTACCTTGAATTACGAGTTTAATTTCTTCTGCTCGGAACACAATTTTCTCCAACATCAAACCAATTTTCCACGTTAAAATAGATAAAAATGCCATTAATCTGTTCCCTTATTTTTCTTACTTTTTTTAAATAATAAAATAAAATGTAATAAATTGTGTGTTTTTCGTGATTAGTCTGGAACACAGGCCTTGAATTGATTATACTATAACTCCTAAATGGTCACCGCTCTAACAACTGAAGCGTCACGTCATTGCATAACTTATTTTCATACTTACTTATCTTTGCTTACAGTAATAGCTGTCCCTAAGCATCCACCCATCTAATCAATGAACAGACTCATCGCTGCTTAACTTTAGTGTACTATTTGGAACCAATTTCTTAAAGCATGACTCGAACGTAAGTCGTGACCCTATCTACGCAGCAATTAGTGTTGCTGGTAAAAATGTCAATTTGATTACGAGACCCGTGCGTTCTAATACGACTCACACGGTGATGTCGTTGACACTGATGGTGAAAAGAATTCATTGGTCAGTTCAGGTCTAATTAACTCCGGTGCGCTGACAAATCCGTTTGCAACACCACGGATTTTAGCCGGTCAAGAGTCACGTGGGCGTGCAAGAGATCGGATGCGTGGGGGGTTGATCAAAGATGTGGTTCAGATGCTTGAGAGAAAACGTGTGTATATGAGGGGTGGGCGGGTGGCAAATGGGAGAAGGGCGTGTCCAGAAAAAGGCCATTCGGCGTGATCGGGTCACTTGGTTCTTCTGAACTGAGCAATGTCCCCTTCCTCTGAAGATGATTAGATTTGTCACATTCTCTAATAAGCTGTAGCACGACCGTTGAGTTTCGACTTGGTGGGAAGGTCAATTCAAAGCGATCAGGAGGAATTGAAGAGAGGATGGGGACCTGACATGACATGACATAACCGGGCGTGTGACCAGTGGTCTGCAAGGCAAAGCCCCGTGAGAAGGTCAACGGGGTGGGGTGGGGGTGTTAGAGTAATCACGCAAAATAACCTGTGAAGGAACGTGAGTTTGTTTATTTGGTCGGACAAGAGTAAGTTTTTACGTTCGAGTTTAATGGTCGGTTGACATGTCAGGAAAGGGATGCCCAGTAAGGAAATGGGTGACAGGAAGATAAACGAAGTTTCATCAATAATAATAATAATAATATACAGGTGCGATATTTCCCCTGGCAAGTTTGCTGATAGTGTGTCAAAAAGATCTTGA
>JALAJA010000646.1:0-2500 GCA_023376005.1 Doryteuthis pealeii | reverse complement strand
ATGAATGACAGAAAGAAGGGAAAGAAGGAAGAAAAAGTAATGAATGACAGAAAGAAGGAAGGAAGGAATAAATGAAGTAAAATGTAATCTATGAAGGAAGGGAGGAATGAAGGAAGGGAGGAAAGAAGGAATGAAGAAAGAAACGAAATAAGGGAGGACGTAATGAAGGAAATAAGGAAGGAGGTAAAAGAGAAAAGAAGAAAGGACGGAATAAAAGGATAAAGGAAGGAATGAATGAAGAACATAAATAAAGAGGGAAGTTATGAAAGATGGAAGTAAGAAAGTAATTAATGAAGGAAGGGAGAATAAATGAAGGGAAAAAGACGAGGGGAAAGAAGGAATGAAAGGAAGGAAGAGAAGAATGAAGGAAACAGTGAAGGAAGGAGTGAATGATTGAAGGAAACAATGAAGGAAGGAAAGGAGTGAGGGAGGAAGAAAGAGTGGAAGAAATTAGTGAAGGAAATAATGAAAAGAACGAAGAAAGGAAGGAATTGAGGAAGAGGAAAGAAAGGAAAGGAAAGAATGAAAAGAAAAGGAAGGAAAGAAAGGACAAATAAATAAAGGAAGGAAAGAGGAAAAGGAAAGAAGGAAAGGAGGAAAAGGAAAGGAAGGGAAGAAGAAAGGAGCGAGGAAAGGAAAGAATGAAAAAGAAAGGAAGGAAAGAAAGGACAAATAAATAAAGGAAGGAAAGGAGGAAAAGGAAAGGAAGGAAAGAAGAAAGGAGGCGAGGAAAGAAGGAAGTAAGGGAGAAATAAAAGAAGGAAGAAATTAATATAATAAGGAAAGGAAGGAAGAATGAAGGAATGAAGGAGGAGAGGAAGAAGGAAGTAAGGGAGAAATAAAAGAAGGAAGAAATTAATATAATAAGGAAGGATGAAGGAATGAAGAGGAGAGAAAGAAGGAATAAGGGAGATAAAAGAAGGAAATTAATTATAATAAGGAAAGGAAGAATGAAGAGAGAAAGAAAGAGAGAAATAAAGAAAGAACGGCATTATTTCTCTGCCCTATGGGAGTTGTCAACCAAATTCACCGTTTTTCATTATCTTCTTTAAGGTTCGCTCCTATCTAAAAAACCTTCATTCAACCAAAGGGTCTCTCTTCTCTGTAATCAAACTTTACTTTGAGAGCACTTCCCACTCCTCTTCTACCTCCTTCACTGCAGATATCATTTCTCATCACTGGAATAATGTTTGCTTCTCAAACCCTCTTTCATGGGACTGAAGAGATGATTGTGTGAGACAAACATTATTTCAGTGACGAGGAAATGAATTCTATAGTGAAGAAGTGGCTCAAAGAACAGTCAACAGAATTTTACGGGGCAGGGATATATTGTCTCATTCGAAGGTGGAACATTGCTATTGAGAGAAACGGTGACTATATGGAGAAGTAGGGATGTGAATCCACAGAGAACCAGCCTTCGTTTTTATGTATGATACCCATGTTTCTGCTGCTGGTAATTATACCTGTCCTAAACAAAATGGTATTACATCTTGATCACGCTCGAATTTGACATGTTTTTTGGCTTGGGAATTCAGTTTTCCTTTCAGTGAATGTTGTATTTCTGTTATATAACTGCCTTTACAGGTTATATACATTCTAAGACAATTTAAAGTATATATAAAATATTAATATACCTACTGTCAAGGTTATAAATGCAATTGCAAACCAGCCGTGTACTACGGTTGGTTAGTCAAAAAGTAATGCCATTTTGTTTAGGAATAGGTATAAATTACCATCAGAGGAAAACATGTATCACACATCCAAAATGAAGGGGTACTCTGTAGATCACATAACCGTACTTCTCCACATAATCACCGTTTCTCTCAATAGTTAATGTTTGCACCGAGAGCATGTATATTCTGCCCCATAAAATTCTGACTTTTTTCAATAGCATTTCTGGGTTCCGCGGCAAAAATACTTTTATAAAACCAATTTTTAGGAGTAGGGAAGCATTAGAACTCATTTTACTGACAAAAATAGATTGACAAATGTCGTCATTTTTCGCTACCCCCCTCAAATTTGGAGAGCCTGAAAATCGACATAACACCACATTTTATAATGGAAGCTCAAATTTTTGTAATTGGACAACTTTATTGTAATCCACACCTGGACAAACATCAGAAAATATGACATGGAATACCCTATTAGAGAATTGTATTTATTTAATTTTTGTTTTCAGTTTTACGATTTGAAATACATTTTACAAAAGCTAGATTTAATTTAACCCAGGACTGAAAACCATACCTTCAATCACTAGAATAATATGAATTTTAAATAGCAAATTAGTCCTCTCCCCAATTTCTCCTTATCTGTTATTCTGTCATATAAAGCAAATATGATAAATATCAACCTAATCCATTTTAAACACTTCACCATTTATATATCGAACATCGATTTGTTTTCATTTTTAATCTTCTTCAAATTCGAGAGTCTCAAAGTGAACTCTTCATGTGTCATCGATAATCTACTGACTGCAACCTCCTAGTTAAGCGAGTTCGAA
>JALAJA010000644.1:0-24404 GCA_023376005.1 Doryteuthis pealeii | reverse complement strand
AAAAAGGGTCGAACAATAACGGGGCTAAAAATAACTTTTATACCGCAGAGAATTATTTATCATCAGGATGTTTATTTTTAAAATAATCGTATATAAGCATTGAAATGTAAACTTTATATCCAAATAAATAATTCGCAGAAAAATCTTGAATGTAAACTCGTATCCTAAATAAAATGACAGGCATAAATCTGTGAAATGTAAACTCTGTATCCCAATAATAATCGCACATAACGCTGTGAAATGTAAAATTTATATCCAAAATAATTAATCGTACATAAAGCTACTGAAATGTAAACTCTGTATCCCAAATAAAATGATCGTACATAAATAGTGAAATGTAAACTTTATATCTAAATAAATGAGCGTATATAAAACAGTGAAAAATTCAACCCTGTATCCCAAAGATAATCTAATAACGTTGGAAATGCTAAACTTTATATCCTAAAAATAATCTACGGTAAGCTGTGAAATGTAAATCTTTATCCCAAATAAATAATCGTACTAAGCTGTGAAATGAACTCTGATCCCAAAATAATCGTACATAAAGCTTGAAATTAACTGTCATCCCAATAGAATCGTACATGAAGTAGTGAAATAAACGCTGTATCCTTGATAGATACTCTAACATGAAAACAGTTGAAATGTAAAACTTTATATGTATACAGAGATTGGACAAAATAATGGAAACATTGTCCAGCCCCAAAATATATTATTTTCATTTGCTCAAACCTCGTCTGTTTGAAGTCTGAAAATTTGTTCGACATCTGAGTCCTTTTACTCAATTATTATTTTTTATTCTTTTTTTATTGTTTTATCAGAATGTTTCAACTTCCGATCGCTTGAAACGATGTTCTACGTATTGTAAATATTATGTATGGCGGACTTTTAGGCTGTAAGGAAAACCTAAGTTCAAACTTCAACTAGCTATGGGAGCATAACTTCCCGTGTTTGATTGACTAAACAGGCGAATATCTAAGACAGTCCGATATTTAATTTCAGTTCTCTTCTGAACATCTGCGGCGATCGAATGCTAATTGTAAAGCATCTTTTTCTCCCTGGACAACAATCAACATGCAACTGACTGGTCCTCTGGTAACATGCTTGCTTAGATCCATGGGTCTCGCGAGTCTGACAGATGTCATGTACATAACATCCTGTTCATTACTGACGGCTTCTAACATCGCTTTACTCTCACACTGTTGAAGTTCAAGCATTTTCCTGAAAATATTGATTAACGAGCTGGTCTCGTTGGGTTGGTGGTTGGTTGTTGGTTTATTGGTTTTGGTTGGTTATTTTACGTCACGGCAACCCTTGTAGGGTTATTTATACCGAAGATGCTTTTTTTATTCATTTTTGTGACACTAATATATCATAAACACAATTTTTTAAACACATTTTTAAGGTCACTTTCGTGAGACTGCTTTAAATATCAAGTGGCAACGCCACCTGACGGCAACCGTAGCAGCAAGAAGATATGCATTACAGACGCTTCTTGAGTAGCGTTACATTTTTTGGAGATGATTTTAGTTCGTAACGATATATTACTTTTCATAAACCAAGATTCAATAATCTCTTTTCTATATCATACCAAAGGACTATTTCTTGTTTATTGGTATTTGCTGACCACTGTAGTTCACATTTGTGGTGAATTCAAAACGCATCTTTTACTCTTTAATTGAATTGATATTTAAAACTAAATTATTATTGCGGTAATTCACTCTGACAAGGAATATTCAGTTAGTATTTCTATATTACACATCTATAATGCAACTCCAGAATAAACAATGTGTCTTGTGCAATCTGTAGCAAACTCTGTAAGTCAGCTCTGTCTGAAGAGACATTGGTGGATAAGCATAAACATTTATTGATCCATCTGATACAATGGGAAATACGTCCTTCCTATGTCAAATTTACAGTTCTTGTTTTATGAATAGCTTCAAGAAATTGGTTATTGACCCTTTCATCAGTTCTGCTTTTCTACTAAGTACACCCATGGAAATTTTAAAGTTTTTATTTCTAATCACCTGTGAAAGATTCCAATAATACCTTGTTTTGGTTTGTTTTTATTTAATGGCATATCAACCCTTGGGTATTTAATGCAAATCGATGTGTTATTCTGACTAGCGAATTTAGGTTAGTACAGCTTTTTGCCCCAAAAATTGTATATAAAATATTAACATTACTTCGGAAAATAGCTTACCTCTTCTTTTTATATTGTTTATACTGTATATATTGTTAATACAGTTGAACATAACAAAATATATCATATTTTTAGAAAATTCTAATGACCATGTCATTCCTGAATATCAGTAAAGAAAAACAAGTCCTGATTTATCATTTAATCCCTACAAAAATAATAATATTTTCAATTCGGTAGCAGTCTGTCCTTCCCTTGAAGAATACTAGTCACATATGTGACAGAGCACAGATAATAATCAACACCTGGGTTGGTATTACCACAATAAACCTACACATGAAAAATATTGCAAATATAAATTCAATTCAATATGGGACTAAATTTCGGATCTGAGTGGCATGATCCGCAGGCGCCCTTTTAAACTAACATCGGGTCCTGATCGCGCATCCTCTAATGCTGGCTGCTCTGATTTCAGCTACACAAAAAGACTAAGACATAAATGTAATCCCTGTTATTTTAAAAGTAAACCCAAATAAAGAGATTATAAGAAATGAATGACAGAAATTTGAAAAAAAAGCCTGATATTTACAATAAAGCCAAAGATTTGCAACCGGGCCAAAGGGGTCTAAAAGAAGGGCTGGTTTTGATCTCGAGATAATGAAGTATGTGACTAGGTAAGCCGATATGCTCTAGAAAACCCCTAAACGTAAATGAAACACAATATACGAAAACTAAAAGCATCACAGAACCAAGCATCACACATCAATTTTTAACTGAAGATGAAAGAACAATATAAAAGATATAAAAACAATCCATAACCGAAAGAAGGAAGTTGTAAAAATGAATAAAAGTATTACAAAATGTATGAGGTGCGTGTGTAATCGTTTTATCTGAAATGGACTCGTCATGCGGATCCAAGTCATGGACGAAGCTGTTTACATTCACATGAGCGCTAATCCTGAGAAAGTATTAATCCACCCTCTCTCCTTCCATATGGGTAAATAGTAGGATGACTGGACTCTTTAACCTGTTAGGTAACCAGTCTAGGAGAATAAAACTCTGAATCCAAACCTGTAAACTTCGCGTAAGAAACGACCTTGGTCACATCCTACTCATGCGGAGGGTGTAAATATAAACAGACATTACCTACTAAATGACCAAATTTATGCAGGAGCAAATCCTGTAGTTGATAAAATTGTATCCCTCCCCCTCTACGAACCCAAACAGAAATATCAAAATATTTATCACGAGGAAAATTAAGAAAACAAAAAGTTAGACAAATACTAAATCTGCCAAAGAGCTGAAAAAAAAACTGTTGCACATGAAGGTTAGCGTGATACAAATTGTATTGATCTCTTGAAACGCGTTCATCAAATTTAGAAAAGAGACTGAGAAATTGGGAAATCAGAGGAAGAATCAAATTCCAGTAAAGATCTACCAAGTTGATAAACAATAACACGCGTGTTAGCAAATTGCAGATGAGACATTGTGACAATCCTAAGAAAAAACTTTTGGAAAAGAATTTTCAGAAAAGGCAAAAAATTAATCGAGACCCCCCACCCAGATTACAGCATCTGATAAATCAGCTAAAATACTTAAAGAGTCCTGGATATCTGAGAACCTTGCGTTACTTGCTCATGTAATAACACATCAGTTTAAACTGTTGATAAAATCGCCAAAGAAAACAAAAATTGATAATACACAACTTGAGTAGCAAATGTGGGACAGAGATAAACAATGAACGATGTATTAAGCGAATGGCAGCAAATCTAGGCACAACGATAAATATAAGGCTAAAACATGACTGGTAGTAAAGGGTACAGGGAATGCTCAAAAAAAACTCAATTTTGGGGATCATACAACAAAAGGTTAGTATAAACCAGAATCTTCCTGAGATGAAACATATAGAATTCTCGACTTGAGATAAAGAAGACCAGACCTAGCATTATAACAAGAAAAGAAACTTTCAACTCGTTAGATTTCAGTTCCAGCAGGATCACAGATGAAGATGAAAGAAAAAAAATATAGACAAAATCTAGACCTGCAAGAGAAGTGAAAAAAATGTGGAATATGAGGGTGATAAGAAAATAGCTTATAGTAGTTTGCTCACTTGAAGGTTCATAAAATCTTAGAAAAATAGACTAGAGAAAAGGGGAAAAAAAAAATAAAAAAATGAAAACAGCCATTGTTGAGATCGGCTTGAATATTAGCAGATTCTGGAGTCCTAGGAGACTTTGTACTTAGACTCCAGTGAAAAGACCATCAGTTACGCAGGTGTAAAAAACTCAAGAAGTTAAAACTAATAATAATAATAATTAATATAATAATAATATAATAATACAAAATTAAAAAATAAAATAAAATAAATGAATAAATAAATAAATAAATAATTTTTTTAAAAAAAAAAAAAAATAGGACAAATATCTGACCTTCCAGAGAACTGAAAAGTTATGATATGAAAGTGAAATATAACGATTGTAGTGGTGCACTTGGAACAGTCCCCCCCTTCCCACAAAAGGATTAGAAAAGGGCTTGAAAGTTGGAGTTACAGAGGAAGGATTGAAACCATTCAGAAACACTCACTGCGCCAATCTCAGAATACTCAGAAGATCCTGAGACCTGAGGATGACGCATGTCACTCAGACTCCAGCTGAAAGACCCATCAGCAACGACTGTATGGAAAACTCAAAAGAGTAAAAAATAATAAAGATAAACAAATAAAACAATAGTTTTCCGATGTATTTGTGTCTTTTTCAAACATTTATATTTCTTTCTTATACAGTTGATAAAATTATATTTGAATGCAAATCGGAGCTAAATTCTGGAATGCGCCTTCCCTATCGTAGAACGGAAATGTGTCATCGAAATAATTAAGTTACAAGCACAACGTTGGAAGAAACCAATGAAACAAATCACTACACTAGATAATAGTTTGCAAAGAATTCCTCTAAAACGAGGCGTTCCCAGTATTAGTTTACTAAGCATAAGAATCATGTAATTCGTGAAACGCAATTATTTTACCATTGATTATTAGGGTTGTCAACTACACGTCCGTTACACAAACAAACAAAAAAAGAAATTGACAAAAAGTTGTCGTTGAAGTCTGGGCAGAATAACAGTTATTATCATCTAGATCATGGTTCTAAACATTTCTTTATGCCCGTTGCCCCTAAAAAAAGACATTGATATGTTATCTCAACCCCTAAATTAATAATTCCATATAGAATAAAGGTGAGGGACCAAAACAAATTTGTATAAATCAATTTTTATAGAATATCAACAAAAAAATGAACTATGGAAAAAAAAAATATTACAAACAAATAAAAGTTACATATACATAGACCTACAAAAAGTAATCACACAGTACCCTAATAAAAAAAAAAAAAAAATTAAAAAAAATATAAAAAAAAAATAAAAAAACAGAAAATTATTTGCATCGCCTGGAATACTATCTCGCACCCTCAAAGAGTCCAGCGTGGAAATCTTGGTCTAAATTTACCGTCTAAGCTATTGCTACTCAGCTGAGTTGACAAGAGCCGGTATCGAACCCAGAACCTTGTGGTTCTTAGCGATGCTCAGCAACTGAGTAAAACAAATATGTAACATTAGAAGAAAAAGAAAAAAATTATATTACAACAAATTAAAAGTTGCATACAAAAAAAATGTGATCAGACAGTACCCTTATATTAAGAAAACCCAGAAATGTTATTTTGTACCCTCGAAATCTATCTCAAACCCCAAAGGAAGCGAGCACCCTTGGTTGTAAACCCTAATCTAAAATAAATATGATTTTAAAAAAAAAAATTTTTTCCAGTGTCCGTAATAATTGCAGGAACGATACATTCGTTACAGTAACAACAATTTTCATGAAATATAATTCTAGAATCGTAACGTGGTATGATTACCCAATCCTCCTCATGGTAGGATGTGTACACAAAGGTCAATTTTCAGCGGAGTAATACTGCTGAATTCAGTTTTCCTTTTCCTAGACCCAGTTACCTAACCAAGGCCAAAAAGCCCAGCCTGCCCTCTTATTTACCCATAGCTGTAGGGAGGAGGAATGAATTAATGCTTTTTTCAAGTATATTAGCACGAAGTGAAACGCAAACAGATTAATCCAGAATTCGAACTTGTATCGTCGTTTCCATTTCCTAATACGATAACCGTTATACGATAACCGAATAACAGAGCAACAAACAAATCATTATCAATTAAACCAACAGTAGGAGAATAGAATCCAGGATATTGAAAATCCCGAGAGGAAAAAGTAATACTGGCTCGGCTGCGCATTGGCCATACAAAAATTATACACACTTTTATAGTCAAGAAGGAGAATAAACCAGGGTATGGGATATGCAAAAAACCCTACACTGTCAAACATTTCCTTGTGGAGAGTGGAGTTTTCGCTTCAATCCGAAAGAAATATTTCAACGCAAATAATACGAGGAATCTATTTGAGAATACTAACATGGATGACATTTCATCCTTCTTGAGAGAAATGAAAATATATTTAAAAAAGTATGAACCAGATATAAAATACATCTAGAAAAATTACACCTGTAAAGGAAACTTGAGCCCCAACTTTAATATCACAATCTTACAGTTTTGGGCATTAAATAACCTGAAGGGTTATTACCATTAAACAAACCAATCCGAACCAAAAAAAAAACAAATGAAGTTAATGAAAATTATTAATACCAATTTGAAAATATTAAGAAATTGAAACAGAGACTTTTATCAAAAGGACTAGTTTTAGAATTAAATGACCCGAAAAGGGTTGATATGCCGTAAAACAACAAAAGCAAACCATAACCGCTATGCGCGCCTTTACAAATCTACGTGTGTTAATTGATAAGTTAGAAAGACACGCGTTACACAGTTAAAACTAAATCCATCTTCACAGTTCAATGCATTGAATGAATTGACAGCAAAAAAATTGAAGTTCTCTATAAATGCCTTTATTTTCTCTGTGTTTCAAAAACTTGAAACTTGAGAGTCAGCAATTGTTGTGAAAATATACAGTACCGCCCTTAGTTCAGTTATCTGCTACCTCACTATCAAGGGCGTATCATCCAAGGAAAATCTACAAGGTTATAGTGGTGACACCAAAGAAGGATGTCCCTTCCTACAATATGATTTTTTTTATTTTTTAAGTGAGTAGCTAAAAGATTAATGGGTGGTATTGTATATTTACTCAACAATTGCTGGCTCAGGTTTCAACGTTCTGGAAGAGAAAAGAATTAAAGAAAAAAAAATAATAAAATGGTTATGAACGTGAAATTTTCAGCGTATCAATTCAAGGTGTTGAAAGTGTGAATGTGAATCTAACTAGAACAGCGAAACTCATGTCCTTGTACCATTATCAAGCGGACCACCAAAATGTTTGAAATTCATTTCACCTAAATGGCCATAACGTACAATGAAATTGAAAAAAAAAAAAGAAAGCCGTTCTGTGCCGTTCGCGGTCTTTTTCTATCACAAAAGAGCGCGTCCTGCCACAAACATATGTTCCACAAGTTTCATCTGTTTTTTTCTTATTGTCCTGGTCCTTTATTTATGTATTTATTTATTTAATATCGGCTTAGATCTTTATTGATTACGAGACCCTCACGGATCCGGTAGCATTCGGTACGCGAGGGGTGAAGAGAGAAAAAAAGAAAAAAAAGAAACAAACAAAAAAGGGAAATGACACCTGTTACCTTTCCTCCAGTTATCAACATTCAATAAACCTCTATAACAGTTTTTTTAAGTCCCTGCGTAACTACATCTGATGTGTGCTTAATCTATTTATATATAAATACAATGTCAAACACACACACACACACACACACACACACACATATATATATATATATATATATATATATAACACACAAAGACACACACATACAAAGACAAACACACAGACGCACACAAGCTTAAGTTTAAGTATATATATATATATATATATATATATATATATATATATATGTGTGTGTGTGTGTGTGTGTGTGTGTGTGTGTGTGTGATACACCATCTATATATTTATCTATCTTAGTTTGGTATAGATGTTTTACGCACCAAAATGATTTTAATTTATTTAGTTACTAGCAAAAGTACCCGGTCCATGACCGGACTAAAAAAAATTAGGAACGCCAGAAAGTGAGTGAAGAGAAAACAGGAGTAAGGGAAAAATAAGCGGAAAATGATTCATCAAATTGAAAAAAAAAATCGCCGAGAATTTGTATAGTAGAATGTTTGTTTATTTTAGGATTTTTTTCTTTTCGTTTCGATTCATTTTTTTAATATCTCATAAAATAAAATAGGGGATGGGGTAGACCTCGTAAAAAAAAAATTTCCCCTAATATATTATTGTGAAAATCGGACCATTAATTGATTTTTCATAGTATATTTTAAAATCCTCTTGTCGTAAGTTGTTTTTGGCTACGTAAAATTTCAGTTGATTTAACTGTGCAAAAATGAAAACATTTTCAATCATAATTTTCATTATTTCCGTTAACTGAAAATTTTTTAAAAAATCATCAGTAGTTTTTTTAATGTATCTTCTTTCGAATGAATTTTTTTTTTCAAGATAATATTTATTTTTATGCAAGTTTCATTGTATTAAATATAGGGGTGGGTAAATTTCACAGGGAAAATTGGTGGTAACTAATAAGAGATAATTATTTTCAATTTTTTAAAAAAATCACCGAGAATTGTCTAATGAATAAACAGTCGAAATAAATGTTATATTCGAGACGACACTAATATGAATGAAATAAAGTGATTTCCAAAGTTTTTAAAAAATGTTAATAAATGATTAAAAGAAATCTCGAGATAAGGGCTGAACCAGAAAAATGGTCGGGTAAATTAGGGTGACCAAAAAAAAAAAACAAACAAACAGAACCCAAATTATTTATTTTCTCATTAAACTAACTCTAAACTCCAACCCTAACCCTAACCCCCTAAACCCCCTTAGTTAAAATCAAGTTTTATTACTAAATTTGTGTGTTCTTTTTTTTTCTGGGTCAACTTGTATATAGGTGACCCAGAAAAAACAGAACCCAAATTATTTATTTATTTTCCCATTAAACTAACCCTAAACCCCAACCATAACCTAACCCCCCCCCCCCAGTTAAAATTAACAGTTTTATAAATTTTGTGGGTTCTGTTTTTTCTGTGTCACCCTAATTTTCCGACCGTTTTTCATGTCAGCAGAGATGAATTCGAAAGACCATTTCTGATGGTTTTTAGTAAAAAAAAAAAAGGCGGACCTGAACTTTCGGACCCCTCCCCCCGCTCTAAAATGTTCGTTTTTATTTTTATTTTATTTTTTTTCAACGGATTATTATCAATTGCACACCAATCTATCAGACTGAAAAATTAAAATTCTAAAAAGTTTCTTTATTTTTCGAGTTTTCTAGGGTGCTCAGTTCCCCGTATAAGTTTATCGTAAATCGATCCCCCATATCGGAACCGCTTAAAAAAATTTTCCTTGTAATTTTTTTTCTTTTCTTCAATGAATTATTATCGTTTACACACCAATCTATCAGATTGTAAAAAAAATTCTAAAAAGTTATTTATTTTTTGAGTTCCAGGGGTTTCGATTTACGATAAACTTATACGGGGAAATTTGAGCACCCCTGGAAACTCAAAAAATAAATAACTTTTAGAATTTTTTTTTACAATCTGATATTGGGTAAACGATAATAATTCATGAAGAAAAGAAAAAAAATTACAAGGAAAAAATTTTTTTAAGCGGTTCCGATATGGGGATCGATTTACGATAAACTTTATACGGGGAACTGAGCACCCTAGAAAACTCGAAAAATAAAGAACTTTTTAGAATTTTAATTTTTACAGTCTGATAGATTGGTGTGCAATTGATAATAATCCGTTGAAAAAAAATAAAAATAAAAATAAAAACGAACATTTTAGAGCGGGGGAGGGGTCCGAAAGTTCAGGTCCGCCCTTTTTTTTTTTTACTAAAAAACCATCAGAAATGGTCTTTCGAATTCATCTCTGCTGAACATTGAAAAACGGTCGGAAAATTAGGTGACACAGAAAAACAGAACCACAAAATTTATAAAACTGTTAATTTTAACTGGGGGGGGGGGTTAGGTTATGGTTGGGTTTAGGGTTAGTTTAATGGAAAAATAAATAAATAATTTGGGTTCTGTTTTTTCTGGGTCACCTATATACAAGTTGACCCAGAAAAAAAAAAAGAACACACAAATTTAGTAGTAATAAAACTTGATTTTAACTAAGGGGTTTAGGGGTTTAGGGTTAGGGTTGGAGTTAGAGTTAGTTTAATGAGAAAATAAATAATTTGGGTTCTGTTTGTTTGTTTTTTTTTTTGTCACCCTAATTTACCCGACCATTTTTCTGGTTCAGCCCTTATCTCGAGATTTCTTTTAATCATTTATTAACATTTTTTAAAAACTTTGGAAATCACTTTATTTCATTCATATTAGTGTCGTCTCGAATATAACATTTATTTCGACTGTTTATTCATTAGACAATTCTCGGTGATTTTTTTAAAAAATTGAAAAAATAATTATCTCTTATTAGTTACCACCAATTTTCCCTGTGAAATTTACCCCACCCCTATATTTAATACAATGAAACTTGCATAAAAATAAATATTATCTTGAAAAAAAAAAATTCAGTTCGAAAGAAGATACATTAAAAAAACTACTGATGATTTTTTAAAAAATTTTCAGTTAACGGAAATAATGAAAATTATGATTGAAAATGTTTTCATTTTTGCACAGTTAAATCAACTGAAATTTTACGTAGCCAAAAACAACTTACGACAAGAGGATTTTAAAAATATACTATGAAAAATCAATTAATGGTCCGATTTTCACAATAATATATTAGGGGAAATATTTTTTTTTACGAGGTCTACCCCCATCCCCTATTTTATTTTATGAGATATTAAAAAAATGAATCGAAACGAAAAGAAAAAAATCCTAAAATAAACAAACATTCTACTATACAAATTCTCGGCGATTTTTTTTTTCAATTTGATGAATCATTTTCCGCTTATTTTCTCCCTTACTCCTGTTTTCTCTTCACTCACTTTCTGGCGTTCCTAATTTTTTTTAGTCCAGTCATGGACCGGGTACTTTTGCTAGTAACTAAATAAATTAAAATCATTTTGGTGCGTAAAACATCTATACCAAACTAAGATAGATAAATATATAGATGGTGTATCACACACACACACACACACACACACACACACACACACATATATATATATATATATATATATATATATATATACTTAAACTTAAGCTTGTGTGCGTCTGTGTGTTTGTCTTTGTATGTGTGTGTCTTTGTGTGTGTATATATATATATATATATATATATATATGTGTGTGTGTGTGTGTGTGTGTGTGTGTTTGACATTGTATTTATATATAATAGATTAAGCACACATCAGATGTAGTTACGCAGGACTTAAAAAAACTGTTATAGAGTTTATTGAATGTTGATAACTGGAGGAAAGGTAACAGGTGTCATTTCCCTTTTTTTTGTTTCTTTTTCTTTTTTTTCTCCCCTTCACCCCTCGCGTACCGAATGCTACCGGATCCGTGAGGGTCTCCCGTAATCAATAAAGATCTAAGCCGATATTAAATAAATAAATACATAAATAAAGGACCAGGACAATAAGAAAAAAACAGATGAAACTTGTGGAACATATGTTTGTGGCAGGACGCGCTCTTTTGTGATAGAAAAAGACCAACGGCACAGAACGGCTTTCTTTTTTTTTTTCATTATTTATTACCAAACTCTACAACATTAAAACTCTGTAAGCAAAAATACGTAGCAGTCCAAAACGAAATGCACTCTTATATCAAATGTTATTTTTGCTAACAAATATAATGCAAATATATATATATATATATATATGTGTGTGTGTGTGTGTGTGTGTGTGTGTGTGTGTGTGAGAGAGAGAGAGAGAGAGAGTGGGGGAGAGAGAGATTGTGATTCTCGCAACTGATTTAAGATGTTCTTCGCTGATTTACCCCGTTTTTGCAATTGTATCGTCAGTTGGTGACCGTCCTATTATTAAACTGGCTGTCATCTAAAATAGGAGTCAGTCGGTTCACACCAGATCACACGAACTGCTTAATAAAATTGCACAAGTTACCAGAACTATTTCCTAGATTCTTGTACAATTTTTTTTTTTATTTCTTCAATGTAATTTTACTAAGTAATCCTAATGATGGCAATTAAATAATAAAAAAAATCCCTATCAATTTATAACCCAAGACCTTAATCTAGCATGAAACTCTATTTCAATCGGGAGGGGGAGGGCAAACAGCTGGCTATAAAATATACATATATTTTGTATTTCACATAGCGCTAATACCCTTGGGAGAGGTATGCATCCAACCATTTTCCCTCCAGCTATAGGGTAAATAATAGGGGAGACTGGGTTCTTTTAACTTTGGTATTGCAACTGATCCAAGAGAATTAAAACTGTTATATACTCGTTCAACATCGAGTATATAAAATCGGGAGAGAGAGAGACAGACAGACAGACAGGTAGAGTAGAGATTATATGGAGATGATAGATGAGGGTTCTTATTTGTCACTTCTCTTCTTACTCGTTCTAATTTGACTGCCAAGTTCTCCCGTCCGCCCTGTCGGTGGGGCGTTAGAATGCACCGACTGCACCTCTGCAGAAGGGTAAGACTCCCCAATGGGCCACCTGTTGGCCGTGGTTGGCGACCGTGATGCTTAAGGATAGAAACCAGGTTGTTGAGCAGTCCATGACTTGCAATATTCCACTTTAGGCTTTTCTTGGGCTAGACGGGCGATCGGAGAGGCCCCCTTCGATCAATCGGCTGGCCTCGTCAAGTCCTAGCACGTATATGATTGCCCCAACCCTATTACCCTTATAACAACCCCAATCCTTCTATAACATGGGTGCTAGAAGGTGGTGGCTGAGGGTCTACATGTCCTGGTAGGATGTGCATTTTCTCGCTGGCTCTAAAAAAGGGTAATCACAGGAAATTCTTTTTAAAATCATATAAAATAAACTAACTATCCGATTCTAATAAAAACTTTCGGTTTATGAAGTAATAAAAAACGTAAATTGTATTGTAAGTAAATGTTTACTAAATTGAAAAGGCTAATAATTTTTTTCGTTAGTTTTTATTTCGCGCATTGATCCCCCGTACAAAGATCTTTTTTTTTCCTTTTTTTTTTTTTAGATATAAATAATTATTACATTTTTGGAAAGATAATTTAACGACAGAACCTATGTTAAAAAAACTAAATCGCAACTAATTCGGTTTTGGTAATAGGGCATTTTAAACATTGAAACTTAAATCTCGTAAATAAGAAAAAATATGTATTTTTTTTCTTTTTTTTTTCCCCCTAAATTGTTAGATTATTTTCTAAAGAATTTTATATTAAAAGTTCCTATTGTCTACTTGGTTTTTTTTTGGGGGGGGGGGTTGTGTTTTTTTTTTTGGGGGGGGGGGGTCAGTGATTTTTTAAAAATTATAAAATGTAAAATAAATAATTCTGTTTAGTTTGTTCGTATTTATTAATCAAAGAAAATATTGTATAAAAAATAATGACATAACATATTTCGGTTTTTATTTTTTTAAATTTTGAAAATAATGTTTGAATTTCAAATTGTTGTCATTCATATTAATGGATGGATCTAACGGAAATAATATACGCTTTGGTTTTTTAGGAAAACTCTTGTAGTTGTTGTTGTTGTTGTTGTTGTTGTTGTTGCAGTGCTGGGTTGTTGAGGTCAATAAGTTAAATCGTGAGACATCAAGGAAATGCTAAATTAGTAATTTGTTTTTGCTTCAGAAAAGAAATTATTATACGTACGATTCTCTATACAAAGAAATAGTGCACACGTCAAGATGCGATAACTATGTCAACAAAGATTAAGAATTTGCGGGAATTTACGGGAATTTACTTTTAAATGCAAAAATTTAGGTTTTATGTAAGAGAAATTTGTTTTTTTTTTCTTTTTTATAACACATAAACTTGGAATTGTTCTTTATATTAAACGTAAAAGAAAACATTAAAAAGTTAATTTTCAATTTTTTATTAACGTTTTAAAATATTCTTTAACAATCCCCATGCGTATTAAAAGAGCGTGTTTTGCACATAGCTAATGTCCTGGGAATGACGTTAAACTCTATCTGATGGTAAGGTTCTAGTTCTGGAGATCTGAGGAATGTGGAGTGACCCTTCAGACACCATTGCTCCCTGGTCCACTCTGACCCGGAGTGGTAGTACCTGTTAGGGTCCCATCTATGGGTTGAATAGAAAAACATGAGTTTATAAACAAAATTGTACTATGCATTAATAATGAATTTATTTCAAAACTTTGTCGGCATTAAATGACCCACTGAGGTTGATATGGCGTAAAACAAAACAAACCAAACCAAGTTCTTCCGTCGATCTAGTGGGCTTCTTGTTAAGGGTTGTATTTCTTTGTTGATTTCTTGGGCTGGTTTCTTCTGGTTTTAATTACTTCACAAACAAGACTTGTTATTTTCTTAATAAAGCTTTTATTTCAAAACCCAGACCATATTCACCCGCCGCTGGTCGAGACCGGCCCAAATCAAGTGACCTACAGTTCCACTCACTCTGAAATCTGTGCCGCATCTGATCTAAAACTATTTATTTCATGCCAATCATAACCCCAACGGCTATGGAAAATTCCCCACTCCCGATTTTGAATCTAACGCACTTTATTTAAATATTCTAACTAAAGGTACGTACATACTTTGTAAGCTGCCCATAAAATTATGTAACAAAATGTTAAATTCAAACTTGCTTAAGAAATTGACCTTCCATCACATTCTTCTCGTATGAAGGGGTTGGTAAATAAACTTTTTATTATGCAACTCTTTACCCAAGAAATGCCGGGGGCCGATTCTAGTACATATATATTGCCATCAGTGTTAGTTTTATATTATCAGATTATCATAATATATGTAATCAAATTGGTAATATTGCTTCAACGGCTGGTAATTAGTCATTGTTATTTACTAAGCTAAATAAATAACAATAACTAATTGCATACCGTTAAAGCAATGCTACTAGTTTAATTACATGTCTTAAGTGACGTTCTCACGTGGAAAATCTGCGCATGGGCCCGTCAGTGTGGGCCGTCTAACAAAGACCTTCATTGATCAGCTCTGGATGCTGCGCAGGGGACCTCTAGAAGGACGATGAATGATAGGTACGGTTGATGAGGGATTGTCATGGATAACCATGGATAACGACGACGGCGACGACGACGATGATGATGATGATGATGATGATGATGATGATGATGAATTACTTGGTTTATGTTTAGTATGCCACACAATCCTCAAGTTGCTCAAAGTACCTACTGTTCTCAAGTAGTCACTCTTCTCAAAACTCGACAGGTTTATCATTGCTTAACTTTGGTAATATGGCGGTTACCAGTACTTTCAGCATAACTTGACCGTAAGCTTAAAATGAGTAGCCTTATCACAAAGCTGCTAGAATGGGGTACCTAGTAGGGATCGAAATCCCTACTCCCGAAAAATTACACAGACATGATGCTCAAATAGGGTTGGGGGATTCTTCAACGGGGCATTTATCCTGAATTATCAGGCCATTCTAGGGTCCGGGTCTGAAAAGGAGTGTGAGTAAACACCAGCACAACTAAAACACAGGAGCTGGAAAGGAGCGGACGAACTCTAGGGGAGCCGACCACCATCCACACTGGCAGTAGTAGGATTGGCGCACTTACTATACACACGAAACCCACACTGGTTAGATGCGGCTCCCTGTCCCTGGTCATCTCGGACAAGGAAGAGCTTGTTACAAAACCACCGCTGTCGAGCGGCTTTATATGATCCTGAGGAAAGCTAGGGGTGTAAACCACGAAATCAGATCCGGAGCCTGAGTCCCTAAGATGGAGTAACGCTGAACTCCAGCGCTACACAGTAACTCCTGCGACACTACCGTTGCCAAACTGCATTGGTTTCTTACCTTTCCTTTAGACCACAGCGGCAGTGTGGTGAGGGGTGATCTGCTGCTTGAGCAACAGCTCATCCTCCATATCAACCCGACCAGGCTACGTAGCTAAAACTACTCCATCGTCTTTCGCAGACGGAAGGATGCCGTAAAAGAAATATTGACAAATTTGTAAATCCCCATCTATTTCCAGTCAAACCAGGCTGTGGTTGTGTCAGTGCTGCTGTATGGCTGCACCACTTGGACCCTAACGAGGAGGCGCCTTGAGAATAATATAGATGGGAGCTGCACAAGAATGATGCGTGCGGTCTTGAACAAGTCGTGGAAAAAGCACCCCACAAGGAAGCAGCTGTACGGCCACCTAACCCCTATCTCACAAACCATCAGAGTGAGACGGACAATACATGCTGGACACTGCTGGAAGAGCAAGGAAGAACTCATAAGCGTCGTTCTCCTGTGGAAGCCATGGACATGCTAATGTGGGCTGCCAAGCAAGGGCTCTCATTGACCAACTCTGCGCGGATACTGGATGCTGTGCAGAGAATCTCCCCGGGGCAATGAATAGTAGAGAAGGTTGGCGAGAGAATGTCATGGATATCCGTGCTAATTGCGAGACATGATGATTATGATGATGATGATGATGATGATCCACCTTATCCCACCAGATATGTGTTAAATATTACAACAACTGTTTTTCTATAAGGGTATTTAATAACCCATTAAACAAAGAAATCAAAACTAGGTCTTCAGGACTCTTCTGAGTATTTTAGCCGTTCTTAACAATGTTGTTATCTGGATGGTTCTGGACTCATCATCTGATTTTTAATTGTTTCAGTCCCTTTTCCAGACTTTTGAGGAGTCGGTTCTAAGGGCACCAACAACAATTGGTATCACCGTCACTCTCATGTTTTTTTTTTTGTTTTTTTTTTGGGGGGGGGGTATTTCTCTGGAAAGATCTAAGTTTTTGTTTATCGTTTCACTTTCTTTTATTTCACTTGGAACAGCAAAATCCACCAGATGACAAGTTCTCTTAGTCTTATAGTCTAGTATATATATATATATATATATATATATATATATATATATATATATATATTATACTAAAGCTGAGATTTTCTGCTTGCAATGTCTTAAGGCTTTTTTGTTCGTGACCTTGATCACCCGAAATTTGTCTTTAATTATTCCTTAGTTTTAGCTCTACTTAATGTTTTAAAAAAATCCACTTTAATTGGTTTAATTAGTCGTAATTTGCAATTAAGTCAAATCTTGACTCTTCTCTGTCTTTAGCTTATACACCCTCCTCTTTTTTACCCTCTCTATAAGGCATCTAACTCCCCTTTCCTGGCATCGAAGGGGAGTGCAAAGCAAATAAAATATATATATATATATATATATATATATATATATATATATATATGAATATAGATAGATAGATAGGAACATAGATAGATAGATAGATAGATAGATAGATAGATCCAGTGATGGGATTCAATATCTTAAGAACCGGTTTTCTCTTTACATTCACAAGTATCTTTCTTCTTTTTATGAAATAAGAAAAAAATCAAAATCTTATAATTTCAATCCTCATAATTAATAATAATTAATTAGTTTTTGTTTTTTCTCAAATTTCTTTTTCACAAGTGATTAGTTTTGATGTGGTGATTCCTTGAAAGTCGTTGAAATGCAAATTAGAATATTAGTGACTATTAAATTTGAACATACACATAACAATGACTAAAGTGAGTCGTAGTGTTATTAGTTTGACTACAGATTTTAGTTGCAATATTTACAGCGTATTTGATAAAGTTAAACAAAAGTTTTTTTTAAAGTCTAGTGGATCTATCTATCTATCTATCTATCTATCTATCTATCTATCTATGTTCCTATCTATCTATCTATATTCATATATATATATATATATATATATATATATATATATATATATATAATATATATATATATCTTAGTCTATTCATATCTGTATATTCAGTATGCTTTTCATCGATCTATTTCTCTATCTATCAGTCCGTTACTATCTAACTATTTATCTCTGTCCCTATCAATCAATCAATCAATCAATCTATCTATCTATATCTATATCTATATCTATATCTATCTATCTATCTATCTATCTATATATATATATATATATATATATATATATATATATATATATATATATATACACACATATATATATATATGTGTGTGTGTGTGTCTGTCTGTCTGTGTGTCTGTGTATGTGTTATATATATATATATATATATATATATATATATATATATATATATATATATATATATATATATATATCTGTTTATCTGAATGTTCATAAGTAATTAATAACCATGCATGATGGTGATTGAAATTATTAGTTACGAATTTTTTTCTTATTAATTTCTAAGTTAAAATTTTATGGGTGTAATGAAATGGGAAGTGTTAGGTTCCTAAAAATATTGAATCCCACACCTGGAAGGAGTTGTGTAAGCTATTTGGAACTTTGATGGTGGAGGTTGATGTTGATGATGATGATGATGATGATGTGGTGATGGTGGTGGTAATAGTTTATGGGCAGGATAAGTTCGCCAGTGGGGTGTTCATAATCCTGCCACTCGTATCACACCACTGCTGATGAGTATCGGGCACGGCTCACAGATGGTGTTCCATCTCCTCACCCTGCCTTGTTTGCCTTTAGCAGGGTTCGAGAAGACAAGATTTACCGTACCATATATCTATGTGGGGGTAGCGTGCTCTCACTCCGACAGATAGGATTTCAAACTACTAAAACCAATAAGACAAATTACGCATATATATATATATATATATATATATATATATATATATATATATTATATATATATATGTGTGTGTGTGTGTGTGTGTGTGTGTGTGTGTGTGTGTGTGTGTATCCAGAAAGAATATATCAGGACATACACACCAGTTCCATATGATTTTGAGGACCTGTATGTAAAGACGTTTATACAAATATCTCATATTTACTATCTTTGAAGAGACACATAATTATATTGACCAAGTAATTATTTATTAAACCCGATTTTGTTAAAACCATTATGCAAATTAACCCCACCATATATTATGTAAATCCTTATTTATTAGACACATAGCAGAATTTTAAATCTAACTCAAATGTTTATAGAGACATCATTAATAAGATTTATTCTATGTATTAATGATTTTGACTATAAATTAGATAAATAAACTTACGCAATTACTGTGACGTAAGCAGTGACGAATTTTCGGTCAAAGGCAGTCAAACACCGAATCTCCATTATAACAATATATTTAGATTCATGATAACAAAAATAAATGTATAAATACACTCTCATATGTACGTACCCTTCGATGCTATTTCTAAGAAGTTTAACTTTACTAGTAAAAAAAAAAAATGAGAAAAAAGACACTCTCCAAGCAGTGTAAAAATAACTTTTGCCACACTCTTAAAAAAGAGCTCTTTGAAATCTTATATTTAATAATAGACATATAAGATAGTTTTGCTGTCAAAATTCAAATAGATATTTTTTTCTAATAAAACCAAGTTTCTAACAGTTAAATTCAAATTAATTCAAAATAATGAGGCGCCAAAGCTGTTCTGTTTTGATTATCGTCAGTCGTAAAACAAAATTTTACAACAGACGATAATCAAAACAGACGATTTTTTTCATCGTATAAAAGTCGTCGACGGGGCGGCCTAAAATCGGTATCAGCTAAACAGCGAAGGAGTCTATCATCTTTTCACTAGCATTAGACCGAGGAAATTATTTTAGCATCTGAGGTGGAGCACCACACCTACCATCAGCTCCTCACTTTACCACACAGATACATGTACTACTCATACGTTGGCGAGTTGGCGAGGGTCGGTATCGAACCAAGAACCTTGTGGTTTCTAGACGAAGGCTCTACCAACTGAGCAAACACGGCCTATTTCATCGTATATAAATTAAAAAAAACATGAAATTAATGTAGAAGAACATTATGAGACTATTGTTTGTAAAACGTTAGATAACTTTGAATATATATTAAAATTAAACAAACTATGTATAAATCAACAATACCGGGTAACTATTTATAACACTTGTTTTAACAAACAATGTGGACCGTTTAATGTTGCATACTTAATTTATGTGTATATATAATAGATGGCTGTTCTTTATTCTGTGTATTAATTATTTTTACAATAAATTAGATACTCATTGAAAGACTTACGTAATTCCGGAGGGTATTGTGACGTAAACAGTGAAGTAGTTTCGGTTATAGAAAGACAGACACCAAATCCTATTATATATATATAATATATATATATATATATATATATATATATATATATATATATATATATATATATATAAGAGATGGAAGTGAATACGGTATGTAATATATAGAAAATTAAAAAACATAGGTTTAAATAAATATTTAATAAACTTATCAATTATTTAAACCTATGTTTTTAATTTTCTAATATAATATATATATATATATATATTATATATATATATATATATTTAAATAAATAACAAAAGACTTATAGATCTTGCATTATAGACTATTTCAGGGAGCTTAGACAAAAATGTCTAATTCTCCCGACTCATCAGATGCTAATGATGAATTCTTTATTTTTAAGGCATTTGAAAACAGATTTTTTTTTTTTTTTTTTTTTTTTTTTTTTTTTTTTAAATTGTCCTGTCCTGCTCAGCTGTAGAGTAATAAAAATAGGAATAAACATACAAATAATAGTAAACAATAATAAAACCAAAGACATCTGACCGCTTGTCAGTAATTTGTTAGGAGTTACTGTTAATTCAATTAATTCAGAATTCAGGGACACCCCTGTTCATTTATTTAGTAGTTTTTGTTTGACTTAATTTATTTTCCTTTCTTTCCATATCGCTTCAACTATACCCACCCCTACATATCTATACAAACTTATACATATACATACATATGCATACACACACATACATACACACACACACATACATCTATATATACACATATATACATATATATACACACATACACACATACATACATATATATATACACATATACACATATATATATATACATACATATATATACATATACACACATATATACATACACCTATACACACATACACACACCCACATATACATACCTATATACAAATACATATATACACATACATCTATGGAGTTAGCCTGTTTTCTGTAAATTATCATTTAGCTAGTACAAATTATGTGTTATTTCCTCCTTATTTGGAGGGTGGACCTGCAAAAGTTATATGGCATTATGTTAAATTTGAACACGCATAGATCCACACATAAATACGCATATATACATGTAAACAAATATATCCTGAAAATTTAAATATTATTAGTCATTATACCACTCAGACTTTTTTGGGGCTACTCCATCCATGCATATACATATCCGTATCCCCAACTACACATATGCATATCCACACACACATATACATATATACACACCTATACCCATATACACACATATATATACCCACACACATATACATACACATACATACACATGTACGTATACCCGAATATACGCATATACGTATACCCGAATACACGCACATACATACATACACATACATATACGCACATAGCCGAATATATACCCATACACATGCATACACATGCACCTGCACCAGGGAAGTAGTAATAATAATAATAATAGTAGTAATAATAATAATATTAATAATAATAATAATAATAATAATAATAATAATAGTAGTAGTACTGATAATAAATAAGTAAGTAAATTCAAAAATAAATAAATAAAAATAAAATTAAAACTACAAAATATTAAGCTTTTAGAAATAATGAGTAAAATCATAGAATAATATAATAAAAGAATAATAAAATAAAAATATAACCAATACAACTAAAAAAAAAAAAAAAAAAAAAAAAAAAAAAAAAAAAAAAAAAAAATAAATAAATAAATAAATAATAAAAAATAATAAAACATATAAAAATTGATAATAGAGAAACAAATGAAATAATCAAGTAACAAAAAGTATCAGAATATGAAATTGTCAATTAGTAAAAGCTAAGACAAAAATAACCCATACCTACATGTACACACACACACACACACACACACACACACACACACACACATATATATATATATATATATATATATATATATATACATTCACATACACACGTACATACATATCTACATTCGCCCATACATATATCCATACTCCTATACATATATATGTATACACCCTTTCTGATATTAGTAGCAATAGTAAAAGTAACTATGGGTTGCACTAGTCTATAAGGGATATACTGACATTATATCTGGAATATACTAACATTATATTTTGAATTTTGCCTTATGTCTGCACTTGGCTATCAGTTCATTCCGTTTGTTCAGCAGTTTTCTAGAGTCCTTAAATAATATTATTTCTATTTTTTCTGCTATACAAAGCGGGCATTTGTCTTTGAAGTTAGTAGCTGAGTTTGAAGTTCTGACAATTCTCCATTTAACCACCGGGTCGTTGTTTGAGTTCTTGATTGCCCAGTAGTGCTTGGATAATTCCGTTTGGTTAGATAGTGCGGGGTTGTTAAAGGAATGCCTATGGGTGTAATACCTTTGCTTGAATGGTCCAGCAGTAATCCCGAGGTAATGCATGGTGTTTTCCGGGCTGTTACGAGCTGATATTTGGGCTTCGTATATTATATTGCTGGCTAGACAGTTTCTATCTAAAGGGCATTGCTGAGTCTCTCTACAATTGCATTTCCCTGTGTTCAGGTTGCTGTCTCTAGTTCTGGGGCTATTTAAGTTTATATTAGTGTTCTCTTCTAGATTCTTGTGATATTCATTCAATATCTTTTTATTATGGGCATTAATTATGCTACTCATATTGGGAGTACATGAGTAGCTAATTTTCAGGGTATTTCTGTTTAGTATTTTGCTTAAAGGATTGCTTTGGTTAAAGTGTGTATTTATTAGGTTAAGAAAAGTTCTACCTATGCCTAATTTTGCTATTCTACAGTAAGGGGGGTTAAACCAAATTACTTTGCGTGTCCTATTCCTTGAATTACCTGGCCCATTCACACTATTTAGTTCCTGTTTACTAATATATTGTAGATTATTGGTATATCCACTGTCCTTCAGAGCATCATCATAGAAGGATTTATTGTTTTTAAAGATCCTATTGTTAGCCGACAGTCTATTGATTCTTATATTTATAGAGTGAGGGATCTTATCTAGTATGGATTTGGGGTGGTTAGAGTTTATATTCACATATAGTGGTATGTGCCCTTCCTTGTGGAAAGGTTGGAAGGTATTCGTTTCCAGATTCAATGTAATATCTAGAAAATTCACTATCTTGCAGTTTGGTTTGACTTCAATTCTTAGTCCTAATTTTTGGAAGGTGCTAACTATTTTTTTCGCGATACTTGACGTTAGGGGGCCGTTACTATTAGGAACGAGGATCAGCCCGTCATCCCGGTAAATACCTATTTGGGATGGTGGGACTATATCACCTAATGAGTGTATTATATAGATTCCCACCAAGTCAGATAATTGGGCTGAGTCGTAGGCTCCCATCGGTAAGTCGAAGTTGTTGTTTCCTTTTTTAACCCAATCTGACTTATTATTCCTTAATATAGTTTTTCGGCAGGCCATTATAATATCACTATCCTCTTGTGATATGTATGCATATTTCTTTGCGAAATCTATGCTTTTCCCTAGCAATTCCTTGGTTATTGATGGGTAATATTCTATGATATCAAATTGAATAAGCGTTGCTCTGCTTTTGTTTTCAATTTTTCGGAACCAGTCAATAGTGTCCATTGAGTTTTTCCATAGATGGTATTTAGTTTTATTAAGGGTTGTTTCTACTATTTCTTTGACTATTGTTTTAGATACTAGCCCTAATTCATTCTTAGTGGGGTTTATTAATCTAAATTGGCGGTTATTTTCGAAATTGGGCTTGTGGTCTTTAATTAGTACATATGCATTTTTGGGGTCTATTTTACCCATTCTATCCCTAACCGTCAATTTGTCAGCTATCTTAGCGGTATTATTATCTATTTCCAACCTGGTGTCGTTATGGTCTAGCTTATAGTCTTTACTGCAGGTATCTACAAGGTATTTGTGGTATTCCTCAGGGTTGACTTTGTAGAAGTTTGGTGTTTTGTCCGCTTTCATCCATATTTTTTTAGATGTTTTTATATTTTTTGAATCCTTTTTTAGTTCTTGTTGAAAAGGATTCAGTTCTTTTCGGAATTTAACCTTCCTAATCATA
>JALAJA010000643.1:0-32676 GCA_023376005.1 Doryteuthis pealeii | reverse complement strand
CCTAACCTCTAGCATTATGATAACCCATATACGAGGTCGACACGAGTTAAATAATCAACAGACATGATTCAAACTCTCATTATCTTCATGAAACTTCCTGCTTACTACGAATTTACCACTTCTATTTTTGCCAAACCAATTCCTAATTAGAAGGTTTTTTTTTTTTACCGAGAAAGAAATACTATGAGTAGAATTCGCTCGAAAAGTAGTTCTTCATTAATTATGCATATTTTTTCAGGAAAAAAAGATGAAGAAGTAAGAATATGTAGATATTCCTTATTTTACAAAGGAAAAGATCTTTGGAAATTACCAGAAAGTCTTATCCAATGATTTTCTTTGGACATAAAAAGTTTCAAAAGAGTTAGATCAATTAGATTTCATAAAGATTAGCAAGAATCAAATCTATTTACTGTGGATTGACCTTGTGTCTTATTGCTTACAAGCCAACATCAAACTGATTAATTGTTTGACCTTTGACGTTATAGAGCAAATTAACACACATGCTATTTTTTTCTGTTGCTTACTGAAAGATATTACTAAACAAAAATACATATGGCAAGTTTCTTAGTTGTCTAGAAGCACAATCCAATATGCGAGGTCCTAATATTAAAATTCAGCTTTCACGATAGCAAATAGTAAGAGTCTCATTGCAACTACCAGCCCCTTATTCTATGCATTTGATAGACGAGAGAAAAAACAAGAGGTTGCTTTTGTTTTTAGCCCATCGACGGGCTATAGAACCTATGCTGAATATATCTCCCTGCGGATGAGTAAGACTCTCTAAAAGGGTTTCTCGGCGTATAGATATTAACGGCATTCGCAGTAGGAATGTTCCAGTTCTGTATTATATAGAAGTAACCCAATTCATTGCATATCCTAGCCCACTGACTGCGAATAGTATCCCATTAGGACTAACTAGATCTAATAAAGTAAGAAAAGTCGTCGGGCGGCCCTAAAGTCGCGCTTAATCAGCCAGTCAGCGAGGGAAAGTATATTGTTTTAAGAGAATTTGTTTTAGGTCTGAGGTGGAGCGCCACACACTATCACATGCTCCTCTTATTTTACGCACAAGATCCCCGTGCGACTTTCATACGCTGAGTTGGCGAGGACCTGTATCGAACAGCGGAACCATTGTGGTTTTAGCCGACCGCTTCTACTGACTCAAGCTATACCCCGGCCCATTAGGAGGGTCTAATAGATCTAGCCTTTAAATTTTCCATAATATCTAATTAGACAGTGTACCAAACTAAAACCAAAATATTAAACTACATTAGAAATGTTAATAATGAACATACCATTTTGAAAAAAACGTAAATTACCAAACTCTAGCATAAAATATTTAGACGACGTTTCACGTAGCCATTGAAATCAATCAATCAATCTGAATATACCACTGGTTTTCCTTTTAAAGTTTATAATTACACCACCACCAAACACTTAAATGGTTCTCTACAATGAAAGTACGGACAGAATAATTTTCCCAAATCCGATTAAGAACCTAATTCATAAAAGTTGGTTGATGTGGAATGAATGCAGACCAAATACTAGTTGTCTGATATCCAACTAAGATGCATACCATTATAACGATCAGGGACACCCTCATATCTCGTGCTTTAATGTGTGAGAGTAAGATAGTAGAAATCGAAACTGTGAGACTGATGGAGGCGTCCGCAGTGTAACAGTTTATCGATCGTAGGAAATGCCCCCACTCGGCAAGGCGGATTTCAAAGTTCTGCGATTGAGGCTAGTTTCGCGTTACTGTTATGAAAGGCAAGAATCCCCGTCCTCGCTTACTATCCAGCTCATGTTAAATAATATGATAGACTGGACTTTTTTGCATTATCAGTCAAAAACAGCATCAGAGATGGAAACAACTGAATTTCAACATCTACTGTATATCCATTTAAAAATTGAGTCTCGTGTCACATCCGATTCGTGCGAAGAAGCAGGATACACACGAGAAAGCGAGTTCCAATTCTCACCGCGTGCCCAACTTGCAACCTTTGTTCCCCAATTCTAAGCTCAATGATCAAGAGCTTTCTAAAAAGCATCTAGTCATAGTGTCAATGGTTAACAAATTTCAGCTCTCGGGATCCATTTTTTTATTAGAGTTTAGATCCCATAAGTGCTCTAATATTTCTACTATGCAAAGATTAATCTAAGCTGAGTTAAATAACCCCAAGTAGATCAACGCATTTGTAAAATAAGCATCTGGTATCAAATGTTGGATGGTGATACAGACCATTATCGATTGAGGTAGATCAACTTCTATTTTCGAGTCAAGATCTCTCACGTGATGACCATTAACCAGCACCGATTGTCTCGCAATGCGCGTTTTGGCAGATTTGCCAAGTGAACTGGCAATTTACTATCCTCCTTTATAGTTAGTTCATTCAAAAACCAACGATTGCCGAAATATAATCCCTACAATGCCATCAATTCATAAACAAAACTTAATAGCAAAAAGAGAAGAGATTCGTATTTGCATATAAATTTGCCTTAGCTAATTACAACCAAGAGTACAATCACTTCAATCAAGTGTACTAAAGAGTAAGGGCGAATGGACATGATAAACTATCGCATATAAATGTTACCTAAACTTGTTGGTCGTAAAATAACCCTCAGACGGTATTGACCATCCATTAAATCAATACTTAAGACTTGAACTTATTTGACAAAGAGAGCAAGATTGTGGTTGTGCCCAGGTTCATCCCAATATGAATAACAAAAACACATACTGCAAATCGTACTTCGTAGGCTTTACTACCCAATTACATTGTGTTAACCTTAATAAGAAAGAAAAAGTCGTACGGAGGCAGGCTAATTTCGGTATCAGCCAGTACAGCGAGAGATGAGTTCTAATTCCCCTTTCAGAAATCTTTCAGATCACCAGTGCTACTCATACGCGACTCGTATTGGCGGCGACCGCGTATTCGAACCAAGAACCTTTGTTGATCCCTAGCCGAGTGAGAACAAAAGGATCTTCGCATGACCAATATTAATCCGAATTAGAATTAGATCATTAAGCCGGTATCAGCAGGAGTCTATCCCCTTTTCATTAGCACTAGACAGCAAGATCGCCTTAGCCGTCTGATTGTGGAGCGTCACACCTACTCATCAGCTCTTTCTTTTACGACCAGATACCTGTGCTACTCATACCGCTGAGCTGGGCGGCCGACCGCTAGGATCAACATAGAACCTTTTGACTACCGAGACGATGAGAACAGGCTTGCATGACCAATATGAATGAATTAATGAAAACTGTTAAGCGGTATCCCTCTTTTAATTATATGGGACCTTCCAATAGACCCACTCCAATTGGTATTACTTTCATCTCATATTCCACAGTTTTTTCAATGGCAAGAACATGTAGGGACTAGAACTCTCCCTGTGCCTCTTGGGACAGGAAGTACGAAAAGGTAACGTCCCTTGTTCAGCGTATGCGAAGAACCCACTTTACGCGTTTTACCAACGTGTAGCCTCGTAGAACGAAGCTCTATGTCTTCAGTCTCTTTGCGTTAAGGACACTTTCTCCCAGTGAGGAATAACTACTGTAGACCCAACCTGGACACTCCCTCAACGAGGGAGATATATGACTGTAATACTGCCCTAATGTACTTTTATATTGACTGATTGTTGAGTTTATAGGTTGAAAACATTCTGTAAAAAGTACATTGCTTATCCCTTCGTCTTTACATTCTGCTAACTCATATCTTTTCTCCTCATAGACTTAGCCAGCTATTCCTACAACCAGAGTATTTTCAAATCTTCTCATTCTTTCCTTATGCGTCACCCAGTATCAGCTGAACGCAAAGCTCCACCAGTTTGTTTTTTTAATTTTTTTTTATCGATTATAGAAGCCAACACTACTGATGCACATTAGTTAGTAATAAGAACAGGATAGCCCTTTTGAAGTCGGGTCATTTCTTTGTATTATCTGAACGAGATACAGCCAGAGATTTTAAGCCTCCATTGATAAGGCTGACAAAAGATTGTAAATCAACATGGAACAGAGGGCAAAAATAATTAAAATTAATTTTTTAAAAATTTTCCATCCAACAAAAACCCTGCACGAACAATCATTTTTTTTGTATTCTTTCTCGGATATGTTATTTCCTCGCATCAAAAACATGGATTCCATCTGCTAAGTGCGTCTGCGATATAATGCAATCCTATTAGATTAACATCTAACCAACCTTCACTTACATCAATGTCTGTTATTCAAATACACACAACTAGAAAAAAAGCAAACAATACAAAGGAAAAAAACAATTAAACAAAACACCATTATAACACAATCTGCAGAAAGCACGGTTCCTATTAATCCCAAGCGTTAAGCAGTGATGACCCTTCTCATTACTTCAAATGGGTGATTCATTTAGGCAAACAACAGATACTTTAAGAATAACTGGGATCTATGTATTATACTAAGCAAATATTAGTAAATAAAGAACTCCACTTAATACAAATTCCAACCAAAACAGACACTGTTAATTGTAAAGCCATCCCCCCCCCCACACGACACACACAAATAAAAAACATACAACATACACTCAAAAACACCAATCTAACCTAAACACCTAACACCTGTCACTATCGAGTCACCATGATACACTCCTATTAGAGGGGGAGAGTCCATCCTCCAAACCTCTTCTGATACCATCAACCGGACCCCCCCCATCACCGACCTCCTCAATTCATTAGAAGCAACATAGTTCACCACTGAACCAAGACTCTATTCCTAAGTCCTGAGAAGTGTCAAACAGACCAAACGTTGCATACGCGACATCACATTACCTACATAAAACATCCATTTTATCGCACATATCCACCATTGTTGTCTACCTTTCCTCACATACTGTCGGTATAATTCTCCTTATATTTTCTCCAATACCAAAAAAGTTATTAATAAATTTTTATTTTAAACCTAAAAGCTTTGTTTAAATCAGGTTGAACTATGAACTTGCAATTTTTTTTTTAAGAGTTCCAAATATTAACTTTGTACACTTCAATAGCTCACACTCAAGTAATTCTAATCTAGCTCAGTATTATTTATCCTCTTTCAGTATATACTGAACGTCAGAGGAGGGGGTTCACTCATTGAAGAGCATAAATAAATACGGGAGAAGGGTTTTAAAAATTAACGTGGAGTTATTGGGCTAGTGAAACGGCGGTGGGGTAATGCAACCTAAATACCATATCTGAAAATCTGAGAGTTCTTAAGGCCCTCCTTTATTGTCATCAGATCCTCTTTTAATCCGAAGGAATCCATGATAAGGTTCCATAATGGCTGTCAATAGATACTTAAAAATATATTTTCGAATTTAATTGAACATGTAAACTAATAACAAACAAAAAAAAAAAACAAAGAAAAAACAAAAAGCTCTTAAACCGCCATAAAAATATAAAATATAAAAGATACAACTGAGCGATATCTCTAGCCTCCGCATTAAATAACTAGACGGTTGACATGCGTCATTAAAAAATCAATTTAGCATTGTCATATGTTAATGCTATTAAGTATAATGCAACTACAAGTATTTTCAAATAGGACTTATCGTATATACACACCAAGTACAATCATATTCTATTCTCATACCCAAACTCTTATTAACTGTAACGATCCCACAATACTTCGTTCTTGTATTATCTCCAACCTCCATGCAAATCAACTCCATATCCATTATATCACTTCAACTATATATTCAACAATCTTATAAGTTTACGAAGAACACACTCTCTTGTTCTATAATATATTGGTTATCTTCTCATTTTATTAAGGAATAAACAAACAAAATATTGAAAATATATCTTTTAATATAAAAAAAAATTTTTAAGAAAGATACAACAAATTCACATCATTAGCCTCAATACGTTAAAGTCAAGTTCAGTCAACAGTCGCAAAATCTATGTAAACTCAAAAAAAATCTTTACCCCAAAATAATTAAAGTCCAATATTTGATTTTAACATTTAACTTTCTAAAAATATAACTTAACCTTCGATTTTCGTATGAGCACCCAAACATTTTAGCTAAGTAATGAAAGAGCTACAACTTCAACACTAGCAGATCATCACACGTAACAAGCAGTCACGGCCCTCCGCTAACACCTATTCGGGGGTCACCAATCTCAAGCAGGATACATTCAACATCATCTTAAACCTCACCAACCATATACTTGAACGTTCATCTATCAAAGTCACAAAATAACACCGTCGAATTCTATATGTTTAAAGTGCAGTACAAGAGCAATGAAACATTTACTTTGTATTCATAATCGCTCGCACTATTGAACATTATTCTTAGAAAACCACACATTATACATTAAAAATAGAAATGATACCCATTCTTTATGTCTTTCGTAACATTAAGCCTCCACACCTTATCCGGAAACATCGCAACTCGGAAAACATAGGTGAAACACCAAAAACACATCAACAGAAAATAATTGTTTGCACAAAAATCATTTCGCTTAGAGTTATTATAGCAGTTTTCCAATGAGCAAAGCACCATACAAATAAACAGCACAATCTCATATTGCACGCTGGAAGTGGCGAGCGGGGAGTAAGAAGATTAATTGTTGCACGTGTACCTTCTCTAAATCAATCAGCTATCACCCACACCACCCACTCCGCCAAAAGAAAAACTATACTCATTACTCATTTATATGAAAAGATCGCTGCTAAACTGATGAGTATCAAGTCAGAAGAAACTAATCCAACAACAAATGCTTTCACACCGAAAACTTCAATTAATTGAACTTCACTTTACTAGTTAAAAATCCATTTATAATGGGCATGGAAAAAATCTACACTGATAATATGGTACCTCCCATTGCGTCAAAAGTCAGCAAGGACCCATTTATATCTAGGAAGACAATAATATCAGAATGCGCGAGTCTTAGTCTCCGTGGTGCCAGGAGTGTCACACTGTTACAGTAGAAATCCATTTCCCCACATCTGTTCTTTGCGACTGGAAAAGATATGTCTCAGACTCTTCAGGTCGATGGTTAAAGCCAAAGTGGGCTCTTTTATTTCCTTTCATCTTATTTTTTTTTATTTTGCTTACCCTATCACAGACTGCTTTCACAGAACAACATGCTTATATTCTTCCACTATTACACATGCTTGTGTATTTTTCATGCGCGATCGTATTTCATCAATATTCGTTAATTTCGGTTACGAAGTAAACGCGCAAATAATAAATAGAATTTCGGTGAAGCAGATCGTATTTTCTATTTTAATATAAAAACTCCTTCATGAACTATCTATTCACATAGCAGCACAAAAAAATACGAGTCACTTGATTAAACTATGGAAGTTTTTTTCTCATAAGCAGCAACTATTTTATTATTTTGTTTTAAATTCAACCTGGAAAAGCATCCCGCCTTGAACCACAATTTCCATGTTCCCCTTCGAATACGACATTCCTTGTTAATTCAGTGCATTAGTTAGTACAGTTTGGAATCTGTGCAGTTAACGTGTTAGTAGCTGATGTTTATCGAGGCGCGCTCACTTCAGACTGCAAAAATCACTGATTCGACGCAAAAGGGAAAAGGGATAGAACCCCTCTGCCCGTTAGTTCAGCATATCCGACGACTAACCATTCTGCTTACTATTCCTATTATTTAATTTATTTATTTATTTTACTTCATGATATAAATATTAGACTTCTTTGGTTCATTAGTACATAAACAATTGCATTCATTTCTTTACTCGAGAAAAACCAATCTTCTATTATATTGCACTACATCCTTTAATTATGCTATGTTGAAGTTCCCCATTTCAATAACCAAAGAGTAAAACCAAACCATAATACCGACATACTAAAAAAAAACTGCAAAAGAATAAGATGCAATACTTGAACGACCATTTGTTCTATTTAATGTTTTTCTATTTACTATTGTTTTCATAATTTTAAAACATTTTTCACCGAAAGTCATTGAGTCACAAACAAACAACTGTTGAAAAAGGTCGGTAAATAGCGCTTTCAAATTCATTATCTCCCAACTTTTTTGACAAAGAAAAAAAATGTTTTTCTCCTCCCCACTTTTTAATCGGACGATAAACAAAGTAAGAACAAATAACAAAAAAGAAGTTTTTAAATCAGAATTTCTTCAAATTTACACTGTTCGTTCAAGCATATCTGACAGAATAAAATTAATTTCCCGGATCAGAGGAGACAAACTTAAGCCGCAATCATGTCGTCCCCAAGTGTTTGTTGAAAAAATGAAACAGAAACCCCAAATAGAATGATTGTCGAAGGAAAGCAGAAGAAATTAAAGAGGCGAAGTGGGCTGAAACAAAAATATCAATTCCTAACAAATCTGAGGAAGAAGAAGAATAACACAGAATAGTGTAAAAAAAATGCCCGGCAAACGTAAAGGGAAACCGCAGACCGAAAATCGTCAAATGATACAGTGGAACGAAAAAAAAGCGTAACAAAAAAAGATTAGAGCGGTAAGAACACTCGCTTGATATACCCATGGTTTGCAAGCTAAGTCTCACAACCCTCCAATTACCCCATGCCTAACGAGTTTCATCCCCTAACTGCATCCCATACTTGAGCCGTGTCTACATCTCGAGCTAAGCCTCCAATCTTTAACGGTAGTCCAAACCTTTCGCAATTATAATTGAGCTTAAATACCTATTGTAGTGGAGTTCCCGTCCCACTGCGTTTCCCACTAACTTTTGGCCTATATTATAAGCTCAACGCAATGGAATAACTACTTAACATGAAAAAAGCAAAACACACATATCAATTGTTACAGTAGCAAGCGTCACTAGTCTAAAACTTCTGTTTATCCAGTTTTAGAGCTACCCCCAATGTGCTATGTTTTAAGCAGAAAAGGCCATTCCCGAACTCACCCCTTTTCAGGTCCAAAACTTAAAAAATGCAGTAATAAAACATGTAAAATATTAAAAATAAATTTGTTTAATATGAAAAATCACTTTTTACTTGTCGGTATGCACAACCCTCTTCCATAATTAAGGAGTGAATTAGCCTGAAACCAATACTCTGAATCCCTTTCTTTTTTGTATTCTTATAAACATGCTCATCAAAATCATAATACAACGGTAACTATGCTGAAGATAGTTTCAACTATCAAAAAGCCCTACCTTTACCACGATTCATCAATGCTTGAAATAAAAATCAAAGAGTTAAGATTCATTTGCTAAAACTTAAATGTTAGAAATAAAAGACTGAGTTTGTATTGTTTTGTAAACTTATAATTCTTTATCTAACGACAAGCTTATACACGATAACGTTGAGGAACCATCTAACCGAATCAATACTATCGAAACACCATAGAATACAATTCCAATCCTCGTCTAAGCAGTATGCATTAATTCCGAACAAGTATGTTCCCAAGTTCTTAACCAAACTGAAGAAAAATCCAATGGCAAATCTAGACCTATGACAACCAAGGAAAATGAATCTTTAGTGCTAAAAATTCTTCCCAACAATAAAATGAGGCTTTCTGTTGGAGTATGATTCGAAATAATATTGGTTCATATAAATGTTTAATTACTTGAGCTGCCGAAAAAAATTATTGCTTTTTTTTTGTTTGGTTGAAATACCTGAAAAATTAATGCCAAAAACATCACAGCAAACCACGAAATCCTGTTGCTTCGGTCAAAACGGGTCCAAAAAGGCTCAAAGTCGTTACGTACATTTTCTATTTCCATGCAATATAAATCCAACCAAGTTGACAGCGTGTTATCTGTGATATTTTTTTTCAAAAAAATTAACAAAAAAAAAACCAAAAGTTGTTTCTTTTTCCAAAAAAAATTTTTCATTAACCTGTTTTCATATGTACAACGCCATAGTGTTCTTCTTCAACAGTTAAAATATAAGCAGCTATTTCCTTTTAAAACAGAGAACAGAAAGTTTATTACAAATACCTTACTATATTTGCTAGGAGATAAAAATGACCAAAACCTCGATGTCTGTCAAGCAAAAATGAATTGACTATGCACCACAAAACATGGAAAATTGTCTAATGATTAAGTTTTACTATCCAAGAGCCCTTTTTAACATCATGTTGCTATCCATTCACAACTGCAAATGTAAAGATCTATCAAATCAAATAAGTCTAGTTACCACCAGACCCATTGCGAAAAAATAGAGAAACAGTTCATCTCGATCTTAATATGAAAATGTATGATTAAATCCTGAATGCACCCTTTTTAAAGCGTTTTGTCTTTAATTTGATTTCGATTCTTTCTTAACAGACCGAAGAATTGTTAGATGTCTGTATTTAACATTTTCGGACGTTGTCCTCATCTTTGTTATATATACCACATTGGCTGATGTTCCCTCTAGCCTCATCAGTGTTTCTTTCGCACTCAGGAACTTTCATGGAACTTCAAACCGATTTCTTTATTCATTGGTAGATTTTTCTCATCTGGCGTTTACCCAGGTATCCCAAATCCGACTACAGCAAACAATAACTTTATATAAGCTAATAGTTGTAACCCCAGTCCTATGCATTAATGCTAATTGTGAACCCAATCTACCCCAATTGAATTAAAGAGTCAGTATCAAGTTCAGAAGGTCTTGGAGTTTTACAAGAAGATTTCAGAGTTTAATCCACAAGAAACCACCTGAAGAAATGCAGAGGTTGAATTCGTCGAAAATTGAGCATATAAAAATTGACAGATGATACCACCCTTTCACCAAAAGTCTTAAATATACAAATAACCAAATTCAACTAAAAAAAAAAAATCCAGTACAAATAAATTTGTCCAGATGTCCCAATAGTTTCCGTTTTAATTTCTAGAACGAGTGTAATGAATCTGAACTGGGACATCTAGTTTGTCTCTGAACACTAGAAATCGAATTAAAACACGCATTGTTCACTTTCCTCAACATGAATAGCATTACATTTCCTCACCTATATCGAATTGCACATTTACATTGTCATTTTGCTACGAGATCTATAAAATTCAACACTTATTCATAAAAAAAAAACCCTTAAAAATAGTGAGATGCGATAACTACTTAAAAAAAAAGACATTCTAAATATTCCCCCCCAGTCCTACCAAAATGATATTGAAACAGTGCCAAGCTAGATATGCCCAATATTGTATAAATCTGATCCTCACATATTACTATCACATCAACTCCAAATAGGAAGAAGAGCCATATTGACGCGTATACGATCATCTCTACTGGAACAGCAATGTTGATGAAAACTCATTTTAAATAAAGGAGACTCTGCAAAGGAGGGAGGAGAGACGAATCCAGATCAATAAAAAACAGCTAATACCTCTACTAAGAAATACAATGCAGGAAAAACGGGAGCATCTGTCTTCTGCAGTTAATTCTCCCCTCGTAAAATCTGGCACAAAAAAAGAAAAAACCGTGTGGTATTTGCCTTAAATTATACGGTCATGTTTCAATTTTAAAATGTTGATCTGAATGCATAACTCTCGAAAATTAATAATGCCAGAAAACGTAAATTGAGAATGTTATAACTTAATTTTAAAAGCCTTGATATTAAAAATAACGTTTAATTCGCAATTATAAAATAACTTCTTTGTTCCGACATCTTTATATCCACGCTAGTTTACACATCATTCTGATTTTTTCATAATGTAATTTAACTTGAAAGAAAAATAATATTTGTATAAGATGACATTCAGCAACAACAGAATACATTTTATATTAAAACGAAATATCGTTATCCACTTTCTATAGAAATTACTTCTATACATGTTTTTAATAAACAAAAAATAGCTGAGAAGACAAAAATAATAAACTACGTTAGGAGGATGCAATGTTGCAAACGGCATTTCTGTCATAAATTCTGTCAAACATGTGGGCGGGGGAAAGGTGCAGCGCACTCCGTGTAAGACTACTGTGATTATGTATTATTTGGACTATTGAACTATTGTCATCCATCTTTATTGTTATCTACACACGTTTCCGGACACCTACCCTCTTCAGATGCTTGCTTGTCGTAATCGGCAGCCTTCACGGAAAAATCCACCAAACCTTTTATTCCCAATCCACGGGGCGTAGATTGTTCTGCAATTCGTTAATCATGACCAGCCTACACAGATAGAGTAAGTTTTTCCTATGTGTTACCACCTTCCAGCGACTCACCCTGCAACCTAGAATAATTACTCACAATAGACTTGTATTAAAATCACACCCTTATATCGTGGCCCATGTGTCAAAATTCCGACAAATATTTAACACAATTGAAAACTTCATAAAGTTAAAATTATTTCTTGAAAAGCTCTTGTCCCCGTTCGAAGAACATGAAAATATTAAAATAAACTCCTGCATCGATTTTAAAGTTTGAAATACTCTAAAAAATCATTCAAGAGTTATTTTATGTTACGAAATATGAAAATCAAAAATGAAAAAAACATATGTTTAGATGTTATACCAATATGATTAAACAATTTTGAATGTAACTAGTCGAAAGCAAGTTAGTGCTTTATTCAAATCCCAATGAAAAATCCCATTTATATGACTCAATTTTACGAAAATTTCCATAATGAACTCAGACATTTTTGATGCCAATATGTCTTGAAATAGTTCTAAATATATTGGGCGATCGAAAATATTTTTATCTTGAAGTCATATTTATTATATAAAATATGAATAAGAAATGACAACATGTATTATGTTACAGATTTTCAGTTTCGGTTTTTATTAAACTTGACTACAATGTTCGAAACTGCATGAACCGGGTCAATTAACAAATTTGCATATTACGAACATTAATAAATCCAAATTTTTATCTTACCGACAACAGAATAAAACTAAAACTTTTCGAAAACGAGACTTCTTACGATTATCCTCACTATCCATATCCACAAGCGAAGAAATTACTAATTTCAAAAAGATAAATTAAAATCAAATAAGATGAAACGCTAAAAACCTTTCAGTGAATGTTTCCACGACTACAAAATTTTCTTAGAGATATATGAAGCATGAATGCATAGCAATTGCAAGGAATACAAAGACCTTGTTGTGGGGGGGAAATGATAGTAGCCGTAACAAAATAAAACGGTGCAGATATTTCTATTTTGTTAAAAACAGAAAGGAAAGGTGATCCGATTCTAGAAAGTACAAAGAGCAAACTACCATCAAAGATTCTTTCCCATGATAGCAAGGAAAACTATTAAGTTAGAAGATTATTCTTTCTGTGATTTTTGCGTTGTGAATGCAAATAATTTCACTCAATTGAAACGAACCTTTTGTGCGACTCAAATTCTTTTTGAAAGAGAAATCAAAACCCAAGAGAAATAAAGACACTCCAAAACAATATAAAAAGAGGATTAATCCCCCCCTCCAATAAAACATTCTTGCGGCCTTTAAGCTTGATTTTTTTTGTCGTCTGGCCTAGGAAAAAGCAGACAAATACACAAGTGAAACTTTGATAAAAGATTTCAAATTAAAACATATTTTGCTGATATCAGATTTTATGATTTCAGAATAATAAATTGTTTTATTTCTTCATTGATTTGTTTGGTTTGGTTGTTTTTGTTTTTACGCGTATCAAACCTCAGTGCGTCATTTAGCCGATAAAGTTTTTGAAATAAATCAATCTTAATGAATATACAATTGTCTATAAATAACATTTTCTATCTTAACCATAGATGACCCCATTATGGTTAAATAGTTAAAAATGATTGCGTCTGAATTTTAGATTCTAGGCTTGATAATTGCTAATATTTGGATTTTCGGACTATTATCCTCAATCTTTATTGTCTTATACCTTTGGTTTTAAGCAAATGTTCCTCGACTAAAATGAAATTTGCCTAATATTCAGAAACTGAATATAAACACGAGAATACAAATTGATTTTATTCTTGCTCTTTTAAAAATAAGAAAAATACCAGTGAAATTTATCCGGATGTAATCATTTTATCGACTCAAGGCCTGACACATTCTTAATTTTTTCTGAGAGCCTGATGAGAAAAAAGAAAGTAAAAAACCCTCAATACTGTCGGCCACGCATGATATGAAATAAATAGGGATACATTCTTATCGTATTGAAAGAAACTTTGATAAAACCAGAATATAAAATAGAAATGCAGACTAAAAGAGAAAACTGAATTTCCATCTCAGCTCAAACATAATTAAAGAAAGAAAAGTTGCATAAAAGCATAAAATTGATTCCATATTTCAGTAAAATACAACTTGTTTACAAAGTTATTTATCCCGGGAAAAATTAAATAACAATAAGAGCCATCCTCCAAATTAAGCATCCCATTTCTTCTGTTATTTTTCACTTTTCTCCAAAAAACCTTCTTGCAAATTTTTTGTCGAAGAAATACCATCATCTATCTCTTGTCCAAGATCACTAGCTAAATAAATTTGCATAATTAAGTCGAGTCAGGAGATATTTTATATATACCTGCTCTCGCACACAAAGACCCCAGTTAAAAAGATTTCAGAAAAACTTTTACTCTCTTTTATATTTAATCTTACTCATCTTAAAAAAAGAAAAAAAAAAAGAAAAAAAAACTCTTAAATAAAAGTTTTACTTCTTGCATAAATTTTACCAAATTACAAAAGACTTTCAAATGCAGGAAAAAGAAAAAAAAAGAAAAAAAAATCAGTATTTGTCTCACAATCCATGTTCAGCGTATTTACTTACTAGCAAAAAAAAAAAAAAAAGAAAAACCATTACCAAAGCGAAAAACAACTCTTTTACAAAATATTCTTCCGTTGGAAAAATTCAATTTCACTCGTTGTTTAAGCTAAACTAAACTACAACTTGGCTCATTATTTCTTAAAAAAGCGGAATAACAATCATTTCATTACAGTATATAATATATTCTCAGGAGTGCGCTACTCTATTACACAAAATGCTACATAAATTGCTGAAAGGCGTCCGAAATTAGTAGCAAGAAAGAATTGTGAAGGACTATCCTTCATTAAGTAGTTTTCATTTCTGACCCCAAGAACCATTCATTACTTATATTTCTTTCCACCCATAACGTCTACCATTTAATTTCTGAAAAACCATTTACATACTAAAGATCACCAAAACATCAAATCCAGTCACTCTCAGACTGTGTAAACTATCTCAATGTGTATATGTATTGTGTGGGTAAAGGTCGCAATATGTTTATAAACAATTATAACAAAATAAAAAAATCCAAAGAAAAACGGCAAATGAAAATAAGTGTATTTTACAAATTAAAATAATGATTGTTAGCACAACCCCTCCCTAAAATTGACAGGAAAAGGAAATTCACAATCAAAAAACTAAAAATAGTCGAAACAGGAAAAAACATCTCCTTTCTTAGCATTCCAGAAACTAAGAAACCCTGTTCATTAATGGAGGATGAGTTCTAAATAGTTTACCCAGGATTAAGAAAGACTGTTTAACATATCAGTTTCCTCCTCTGTATCTCTAGTTACTTAATTAAGTGTCCAGAATCATATTTTTCTCATCCCCATACCAAATATCTATGAAGTAAAAAGCGAATAAACACCCAATTATCAATATTTCCAACTATATATTTCGAGCTAAGTTAATTGGAATGCAAGTATTGAATACCAATACTCTCCCCCCAACTTAGGGTAAATAGTATAGTGAGACTGGGCGTCGTTTTAACTTTGGTTAGCAGCCAAGTCTAGGATGAAGAAACTCTGAATTCCAAACTGGTAATCTCTATGCTTGGGTGAGTCACCGACCTAGATAGCCTCATTCTATAAGGATCTATTCACTAAAAAATAAAAAAATACAAACCCATATCACTGTGACAACATGCACAATGTATTGTCCAAAAGTAGAAACTTGGATTAGTTTAATAGTATCCAAACTAAAGTTAAGATAAGTTTGTGGCATCAAAGTTGACTTTACATATATACGTCACACACTCTCTCTCACTCTAACTTTTCATGAAGTATACTGTAAAAATAATAAGAACCATGTACAAATATACACAACTTTATTGTTAAATCACAGACATCACTCAAAAGTTAGCCCCTGTTGAAGTTCTGCACTTCTGACATAATAACATAATCCAAAATAAAAGAATATTATATATCCAATTATCGGAACTAATACCTGTATAACTATAGCAATCATAACCCAAGATATTATTAACCATCGTCCCAAGAGTAGAATTTAATTTATCTTTTTATCCCTTATCCCCCCTTCCAAAGACAATTCCTTTACTTAAAATGAAATATTATTACTCACTTCTTTCTAACTCGATAGGAAGAGACGTTTTACAAAAGTTCTCGCAATTCCTATTTTCAAATTTTACCCCCTCACGAAAAGGAACTTTCATTATAAATGCCCTTTTTCAGTGTCGCATATGATTTCTTCCAGATTGCTCCGAGCATAGTTTTGACGGGATGTAGCCTTCATCATTCCCGTCTGCCATATATTGTAGTATAAATAGGGTCCTTTCAGTAAAGTTCGCTTAAGAAAGGTATTCTTCTTTATAAGCCTTCAATCCCCCAGCCATGTCCATGGGTATCTGGCCCTAACCTGCTAATTAGATCTTCAAATGTATTTACTATGACATCAAAAATGCTAATCTCAAAAAATAAGGATCAAATAATGTATGAACCAACAGGCTAAAGCTAATAGCTGGATAAATATATAGCTTAACCCAACACTAATGAATTTATTAAGCCCCATATTCTCGCGAATGCTTCATCTTGGGCTTTGTTGATGAGCCTCACTGAGACATCCCACCCAGCGCCCCATTGGTTTCAGAAGCGCATTTGATCTTTTTTAATTTAAAGTGTTGCTTAGGCCTAAGATAAATTTTGCAAGAACATCCATCTAGAGAATGGAGTTGCAGAAGAATAAAAGAGTATTTCCTTGTTAATCTTTCTCTCTTCACCTCCTGAAGTTCGGATCAAATTCTTTTCTTGCTATGATTATACAGAAAGTATAGAATATTGATATAAACCTGAGGGGTTTTAAAATTAAAAACATGTCTAGTGAGATATCTATACCTTATATTTCCCCTCCCCCTCCCTCTTTGGAAGTTCCTGATGATTATAAAGTCTAAAAAGTCCTCTATGAAAATGAATTATATTATTCTTCTTTGTAAAAGTCGTCAATAGAAAGGAGATACATTAAAGAAATAAATAAATTTTACTCGCGTTAAAGTAACTTCGGTATATTACACTAGTATACAGGTATTATATACTATCTAATACAACAGGGATCTTACTTAATTAAAACCTCAAATTTAGGCTTCTTACGCACAGTTTTCCTTTTCCGAGATATACTCTTTCTCTTAAAAGGAATTACAATACGTGGGTGGTTATATCAAACAAAAGAAATGGCGAAATCAACTATCAGGATTCTTTATCGAACCAGGGATAAATCTCAATAAAATTGTGAAGAGACACAAAAATCAACTCTTTTGGGGCTCTGTTTTACACGTCATCGGTTGGCCATAAATCGTTACCAATCAGAGAGTGTCTTATACCCCTTTTCCCTTTCACTACAATCAATGAGATATCTTATTGCATGGTTAGGAGCGTACACCTACCACCAGTCCTTATTTTTTACGACAAGAATCTTCTTTGGTTATTCTAGCTTGATTTGGCGATGGTTCCGGTATCAACTAGGAAACCTTGTGTTTTCTATGCTGGAACGCTCTTACGCCTGATCATAACCCGCCGCTGTCTTAGTATTAGTAGCGTAATATTAATTGCTATCCTCAAACTAAATATTTCAACCATTAATGCATTATGCTCATTTCTTATATTTGTAAGTGAATACCAAACATGCATTTTCTGCAACCATAAACTAGAAAATCATTTCTAATCTGATCTATAGCAAGAGGTTTACTCACTTCATCCATTGTAACCAAGGGCAAAATTAACAAGAAGAGAAAAAAAGGATCTTAAACAAAAGTATTACTCGATAAATCCCTTACATATTCACGCGAAGTAAAAATATTCGGTTACTAATACAGAAACAGCGCGCAATAGAAACACTAGTAATTACGTATAAAAAGTATCAAATTTCAATTTACATTTAAAGGAAATACCCCCCAAACTTTTGAGACGCTAGGTTTAGGGTAGTGTTAGGTTAAGTTAGCTACCTTCGAATCTAATTCTTATTTTATACTGAAACTGTGAATTTCTAATGATATCTCTGCCGCTATTCTGCATTTGTACCCAATATTTCTCTTACACAATCTTCACCCGTACATTATATTAATTTTGACTTGTTGCTAGACTTTTTCGTGATCTTTTATTACGGCACCTGTAAAAATCACGTTAACTCTTCTTTCTATAATCAAACTTGGAATAAGACCCCAATGCAGAGAAATTGAAAGTATTAATTTGCTAATTTTAAATAATATGACACATAGCCAAAGAATTAAAACAGCAGGAATTCTGAAAAGGTCCAATATAAAAGAAAATCTTAATAGATTCGAATAAATAAATTTGACAAAGCTATGAACAGATTTTTTTCACTTACTAGAATCTCGAAAGAGGCGTAAATTTTGAAAAAAACCAGTAAGATTTTTTTCCTTTGAAACCAAAATAAAATAAGAGACCAACTTAACATTGCATTATGAAGTAAGATTTAATAAGTTTAAACAAAAAGTCGAGGAAAGCCTATTTTTAAAAAAGATTGACTGATCATCAGCTTTCATTCCTCTTAAAAAGAAAAAAAATCACCAAACACCTCTGCAATCAACAAATGATTTCGAAAGCAAAAGCAAAAAGCAAAATATACTTGGTTCCAAGAGTTTTACCGTGGAAAGGGTTACGTGTTCTATCTTCCTTTCCGTTCCGCAGCTTATCATCAAAATATAGATTGCCGACAGGAAATATCTCAACCCAAAAAGAGGTGGATTTATTTTATCTTTATTTATATGTTTTTTTAAATAATAAAAAAAGAAAGAAACCATCAAAGTCTGTTCGAGCTACGTGTTTAAACAATCACGAAAAATGGCGGTATTTGTCCTCTTGTCCACTCCTATTAATCCTATTGCTATGTCGACGACCCCACATTGTCATGTTAACATTGGCACACAATAGACCTCGGTCACAGAAATTCACTAGCCCAAATACCAAACAATCATCAACCCCATCCAACTACACACATAATCTACACATTCCAACAGACAGAGAAATCAAAAGATTCAGAACTATTATTACCTAATGGAGTCGTCCTACCAAAATCTTTATCATGTTTTGTTACCGATTAGTATATAATTGATTAAGCACTCGAACGCAGTTTAAACCGGTAAAATATTAATTTTATCGTACGTAACTATACACTGTCGGACTTGGGTTGCAGTAGAATGATATACCATACTTGACTTTCTCCAGCAGTGTAACTCGCTTCCACCAATTGGGGGATTATGCCTGGTTGGGCCGTTTTAGACTCCCATCAGCTTAAAAGACGGAATCCTTATGCGACAGTTCATCTACCAAATGCCATAACAACTCCACAATTGACTTTACTTAGGCATAGGTAAGTCAAGAGGCCACCTACGATCATCGCTGGCATGTCAACCAACAACCTATATGAATTTTCCCTGGCCCTATTACCCTTTATGGCAAAACACCAAAAAATTTTTATCATATCTATTATATCTTACATCCCCCTTGACACAGCATGGGATTGCGTACACAGCGTCAATTTCTTTATGTGCGGAGTTTAAACAGTTTGAGTTTCAGACTTTTCCTATCTCCTATACAGGTTTGCCGTAACCAACGTTAAAGAGCCAGTCTGCCCTAGTTTTAGTCCATAGCTAAGAGAAGTATGAATTCAACCTTCAATGGGTTTAGCGCGATGGACAATGAAAACAGTTTTATCTAGGATTTGAACTCGTGGTCTACGATCTCATTTCCTACCCGCTACGCTAACATCGAATGCCAAGTTCACATAAACGTTTATTCATGAATATGTGCTATGTAAGCACTGGTGAGATTTACGTAGCTGGGTATGCACTTTAAACTGCATCTAATGGGTAGAGGTTCTATTTTGCGAGTCTTCGGAAGTGTGGATACCCCTTCCTCATCATTAGTCACAGGTAAATACTCTCAGACACGAAGTATATCTGTTTGAATAAAAGAATACCCAAAATGGCAGCAGTGGTTTTGTTTTTTCTTCCTGAAAATAAAGATAAAGAATTATTTTCAAAAAAAAATTAGCTGTCTGTTTCTCTTCTTTCAGTTACATATCAATTGATTTTGCACTTGTTAATGAACGGTTAACGATTATATTGTGCTCTTGATTATTAAAATGGGAAACATGAGTTATTCCTTAAGGTCATCCTTAAAATGAAACAATTGTTTTTGTGGTCAATTTAGACTATTATGTCAAATTACAAGTTTAGATAATTGAGTTAATTGATTTGATTAATTTCCTCAATGGAATTCCTAAATAAATCAGTGGCTGGTGTAATGTTAGGAGTCATAAAGGCAAAGATTCGACTTCGTTGACTCTGGAGTTCAAATCCTGACGAAGCTACGGTTCACATAAGTTCTATTACCCTTGACAAGGTTTGAAATCCAACTACCCTCCTTCCCACTATGAGTAAAATAAGTGCACCATGGGCTCCCGAAACCTTTGTAGGCATAACCAGTCTAGAAGAAAACATGAATCAAACCTGTTAAATCTACGTGGTGGTTACTACTAGAATATGTCAGTCCTTAATAGTAATCATAAAAGAAATTTAAAATAATGCTAAAGATGAATTTCTTACCTACACGAGTTGTGGTACCTGTTAGGCCCATCTATGGTCCTAATAGAAAAATTTGATTGGTAAAATTGTTTAAAAATTGAAATTTGCAAAATGGAGTATCTTCCCCAAAAATGAATAAAGTAAAATGTCTTCAACAATTAAACCAATTAAGATGTTGGACTGCTAGTACAAACAACCAACCCAACCAACTAATGACAGTGAAAAAACATTATTTACACACAAAATATTGCCAATTTTTAAAATAATTCCACTGTTGTTAATTACTTAACTAAAAGTCTCTCCGTTTTAAAAACAAATACCAAACATTATTACACTGAATTATTAGCTATTTAAAGCAGTTGAATAAATTATAATGAGAGTTGCTCATTCTTTGTAACGTTATCATCATACAATCGGACACGCTATTCAAGTCAAATCTGAACAAAAAAACTATTTCTTGAGATGTTTACTGTTACACTCGCCGATATGCCTCTTCCGGCTGCTCAATAAGCTGTCAGATTGCGGACCTCTCATGACTCTCTCTCTAAAACCCTTTCCTTTGATCCGGGAATTGTTTGTCTAGTCACACTTCTTAGATTCGTAATCGGAGCCCCACCGAACTTTTGAACCTAACCTCTCTATTCACTCCACGGGTTATCCTAGTTTCCATTTCTAACCAAAAAACAGGGTAGTATTTTGTTATACTTATTCTTCCTTGTTACGTGCGCACTCAGATTGATACCAAAATCAGAGATAACTGTCACTTAGAATGGTCTTAACCTAAACTATAATCGAGTCCGAAAAGAAGCTGCGAGTCGAAGAATGTTTCTGGGAAGTCACCAAGAAATACCCTAAAGAAGCGCAGGCATATCCGCGAAATACCGTTGTACAGATAACAATAAAAGATGAGACAATTAGTTTCCGAATAACGCAATAATACTGAACAAAACTTTTAATGTTCACATAACGCTAAATACACTTGAAAGTCTGTAATGAAATAGTAAACTCACTTAAGATTGTTCTTCTTTTCTATTTTCTCTTGTTGTTGTCAATAGGTGTTGTACATACATACAACATGCTGATGAACATATTCATCCAAATTCTACATTATTAAATATATACTCTTATGTACATAGGATTATAACGACTCATTCTATAACCTTATTTAATTAGTATTTCTTTAAAAGTGTTAGTTTGCCTGTCAGTATTATAGAATCGAGAACAGAGAGAAAAAAGACAAATACGGAGAACACAAATGATAAGTTGATAAAAGAGGGGCTTAACGAAAGAAGGTTAGAGGAAATTCCTTATTATATCACACTTTTTCAGGAAATTAATAAGCCAGCCCAATTACACTTAGTTGTAAATTACATCCTACATAACATTAAGATCTTATTCTTCTATCTTTCTCACTATCACTTTTATCTATCTATTTATCATTTCTCTTCTTCTCTATCTATCTCTATCTATCTATCATTATTTTCTACTCCAAATCTATCTATTTCTATTCTATTTCTTCAAGTTTTTCACTCTTTCTCTATCTTACTCGTAATTTCAGCTATCATATCTATTTATCACCTCTTTCTATATATCTTTTTATCTATCTATTTCGCTAGCTTATTACTAATTACAGTTCTTATCATCTATCTATCTATCATTCTTTATCTATCTCTCTATCTTATTTAGCTGATATTTTCAGATACATCTTAACTTCTATTTACTATCTATTATTCACTATTTTTCTTATCTATCTCTCTATCTATCTATTTTCTAGCTACTATTCTAGATTATGCGTATCTATTTATCTATCTATCGATATCTATCTAATCATCTTATTTCTAACTAGCTATTTTTATTATCTAATTATCTATCATATCTTGATTTATCTATCAATCTTCTCTAGCAACTATGTATAGCTATGTATTCTTTATCTATCATTATCTATCTATATATCTATTCACTCTTATCTACCCCCTATCTCTCTCCTCTCTCTCTCTCTATTTCTAGCTAGCTATTGCTTAGCTGTTATACTATTATATCTATCCCATCCTTTCACTGTATTCTATCTCTCTAATCTATCTATTTCTACTAGCTATTTCTAGCCTAGTTCTATCTATCTATCTTATCTTATCTATATCCCATCGTATCTATCTCTCCTATAGCTAGCTATTTCATAGCTTGTATCTATATATCTACTCTATCTACACTCTCTCACTCTTTCACTATCCCTATCTTATCTATCTATCTATCTCTATTTCTATGTTAAGCTATTTCTAGCTTTGTAATCTATCCTATCTATCATCTTTCACTATCATCTCTCTATCTATCTATGTCTAGCTACTCAATTTCTAGCTAGTATCTTATCTATCTATCTATCTTGTACACACCACTATATCTCTTTCTACTCTCAGTATTCTTTCGCCACATCATACGCAGCCATTAATCACAATAAATAGGAATCTAATTTTCAACCGAAGAAAGTGTATTTTTAAATCTTTCTTCCCAAATCAGAAATTAACTTGATGTGTAGTCTTCCATTATTGTGTAAGCCAATAATGAAGACACACGGTTACTTACGGTTTAATTTGCTACTTTATTAAGTAGTTTCATATAATCCTCTCTCATGCGCCTGTTATTGTTTTTGTCGTGTTCACAATTCATGTGGGAGAGTTTTTGAAAACAACGACTAGCGGAACCAATCATTCATGCAGTTTGCAACTGTTTGATTCAGATTTTCCTTCTTCCCAAGGTTTATGCCAAAGTTGAAAATCCATGCCTACTCTATTTACTCCCAAAACGGAAGAGAGTAGTTGATACCATAATTCCTAGGAATACCGCCTATAGAAATACCAGTGTCTCGCTCAGGATTTGAAATCGTGTAGCGAATTCATTCATATGATACATTACGTAACAACTTTCCCCTTTTCGTTAGAGAAAATAAACTGTATATTCTAGGTTGAGTAACATGAGTGCCCAGAAACAAAAACACAGAACAAATTATCCTATCTATTTTTCCCATTAAACTAACCCTAAAACCCAACTAAACCCAACCCTAACTAAAACTAACTAACCCTTGATGAACTTTAAACTTTAAAAAAAATTAAAATACCCCAGTTTTAGGCAACAATTGGGTTTTTTTTTCCTTAGTACGCCTCTAATATTATGTTATTAATAGGGGTGTTTAGTTAGCTTTAGGTTAGGTAGGTTGGGTTTATTAGTTTAAGAAATAAATTAATTGTTCCTGTTTTTTCTGGCGTCATCCCATTAATTCAATTTAACTCACTAGGGTTATGGTTAGGTTCGGTTATAGGGATTAGGTTTAGGTTGTTTTAACGGGGAAATAAATTAATTTGGCGTTCTTTTTTTCTGGGTTCACCCATTTAATAATTGTTATAACTAGGTTAGGTTAGGGGTTCGGTTAGTCTTAGTTAGGGTGTTTAAGGAAATAAATAATTAGGTTCTGTTTTTTACTTGGGTCTCATTTAATATCATGTTACTCAACTAGGGTTAGGTTAGTTGGGTTTAGTGTAGGATTAGGGCTTAGGTTAACGGAAATATAATAATTGGTTCTTTTTTTCTGGTCATCCATTTAATATCATTTACTCAACTAGTGTTAGTTAGGTTGGGGTTGCGTTAGGGTTAGGTAGTTTAACGGCAAAAAATAATTTGGGTTCTGTTTTCCTGGGTCAACCATCTAATATATTTACTCAACTAGAATATACCACTAAACTTTTGTTGCGCACGAATAATTGGTTAGTAAAACCCTTTGCTTATCCCCAGCTGGGGTTAGATCGAAGACAATATTCTCGAGCAAGTACATGATGGCTAGAACGAGAGAAATATTTCACCTGTACTGACATTATTGCTTCAATATTCAACCTTGACAGCGATCTAGTACAATGCACTCAGAATAAATCGAAAATGGACAGCCGGACGATAAGTGAGGTTTGTCCCATTTCCAGATTTCCTTTGCATTGAATACCAAACAGAAAAAAAAAACGAACGAATTCTTATTATGCACAACGGGCGTGATAAACGCAATTGAGCCGCAGCTTCAAAGATACACAATGCGCGAATGCTATGATACGACGTTTTCCCCGCTGCCATCCAAAACGATCCTAAGCAACTTTCGGGGTTTAACCCAAAGAAAAAAACTATTATTACCCAAAATCTTCTTATTTTCTCTTTTCAAAGTCATAACTGTTTACTATCACAAATTTTGCAAATGAGATGAATGCTATAGATCAAAAATGCATCTCCGTGTGTGTGTGCTGGGTGTGTCTGGGTGTTTGGTTGTTTTTGTCGGAATGTGTGTTGTGTTGATTTCGGCTGTGTGTATGTGTTGTTCGTGAATGTGTCGTGTGTGTGTTGTGTGTGGTGTGGTGTTGTATTAAAAAGCATAAAATCATCTGGAAATTGTCAGAACTGATAGAGTTGAAATTCTATAAAAAGTCACTTAAAATTACCTCTTGTCCTATCGCCTGTCTTCCTAATAATGGTAAGTCTCAAATTTAAACCAAACTAAATTTATTATCGGGTGCGGGTAGGAGTTCATTGTGGCATGATTTAATAAGTTCTAAAAATATTCAAAAGATTATTTCATTTTTAATAACATGAATCTATTTTTTCATATATTTTAACTTTCAAAAATTTAGAATTCTGTTATTCTTGCTAATGAACAAAGTATTTTAGTTAATTTTTCTCTCTAAAATATATAGAAAGATTCCAATTGTGACTTGAACGGATGGTATGTATCTCTATTGGTTTTGTTTTTCAGATGAGAGCATCTTTATGTTGAGTTGAAAATTTAGGAGAATCGTTTAAGTAGAATCATTCGAATATTTGAATATAAGAAGAAAAAGAAAGAAGAAAGAAAAAGGAGAAAAAAAGAAAAAAAAAAAACAAAGAGAGGATAAGTAGTAACGAAAGGAAATTGAAAAGTACGGTAGCGTAGACACCGAATCACGGTGCTGGTGACTGTGAGTTTCACCAATGCAATCATCATATTTTGTCTTGAAACTCACAGTCACCAGCCGCCGTTGGTTGTGTTAACACTATCCTAACTATCACTGATATTGAGCACTCTTAATTATAAATATCTTAAACTATACTTCGATAGTTCTCATAAAAATGATAAGTTTATTTACGTGTGGCTCAGCACTTTTTCAAAAATCAGTTGTAGTATATGTGTGATTGTCCTCAATCAAAGTTTTTATAGCTCCCTTAGTAATATTAAGTAAAGTAAGTAAAGTCGTTCGGCCCGCCCTAAGTCGGTATCAGCCAGTCAGCGAGGGAGTCTATCCCTTTTCAATAGCGCTAGACAAGGAGATTGTTTGTGCGTCTGAGGTGGAGCGCCACACCTACATCAGCTCCTTACTTTACCGCACAGATCCTGTTGCTACTCATACGCTGAGTTGGCGAGGACCAGTATTGAACTAGGAACCTTGTGGTTTCTAGCTGAACACTCTACCATGATAACCGGCCTAATGTAATATTAAAATATGTATTTGTATCGTGGATATCCTGTGGTTATTTAACAATATATACGATATAGATTATGAGAAGAAAAATGTTATTATTTCGGAGAAATAAATCTAAAATTTCCTCAAAAATAAAAACAAAATAAGTAAAAACAAACATATCTTATTATAATGGAGATTGTGGTTTGTTTGTCTGTAACCAACTATATTACTACTCAAGTCACAATTCCATAGTTATGTGGCATTACGTTCTCCCCATGATTTATTTTTATTTAAACCTCAATTATAATAAAATTGTTTTACATGATTTAATACTGTTGACCATATCACATACAATAACATGCAATTGTATTTATATTACAACAAAATAGTGGTTTACAGTGTGAATGGAAGGCTAATTTGCATATTGATATTAAAAATATGATTTTAATAAATATGTGCTTGTATTATTGATTTCTAACTGTTTGTTTTATTTTAATGAATATAAGCAAAAAATCTCTTCAATGAATCTTAAATTAAATCCATTAACAAGAAAAAATAACTGTAATTTTATTCTTTACTTCCTCTTTTAAGTAAATACTTAAATTAGAAAAAAAAACAATGAAAGACGAGAGTGATGGAAGAGTAAGTTTCAGTTGTTTTATTTTTCGATTATATTCCTCTGTTTCAAATCTTTTAAATCTGCATTTCCCATTTGTTTCATTGGCCTTTCTAATTTGATACAATATCTTATTACATTAAAACTTAAATACTTGCACCCGGAGGGTGCATATATTGCTAGTAAATGTAAAGATGATTATTTCAGTATTTTTTGTAAATATATCAGTCAGAATTCGACGAAGACATACTGCACTCTGAGTAGTTGGAATTAGTGACGCGAATAATTTTTATCCATGGTAGGCGAACATATCTACTCACTCTCGTCAGATGTTATGTACATAAAAATAAAATTGTTTATTACATGGATAGATGAGAAAAGAGACAGACAAACAGAGACAGAAAACACACACACACACACAATATATATATATATATATATATATATTGGGGGAGAATATGTGCTTAATTGAAAGTCATACCTAATTTTGAAAATTAATTAATTGATAATTAATGAATTAGGCGGCATATTGTTCAAATGTAAGGCTAAACAAATCGAGAAAAGCCAATCTCGTATGTACATTTCGGCTTGACTTTTTCTCGATTTGATTAGCCTTACATTTAAAAATATGCCCCGCCTAATTCATTAATTCCAATTAATTATTTTCAAAATTAAGTATGACTTCAATTAAGCACATATTCTCCCAGAAATTGTCGGATACGGCCATATCAAACACATTGTTTACTTCTCATTATATATATATATATAATATATATTATATATATATATATATAGAGAGAGAGAGAGAGAGAGAGAGAGAGAGAGAGACATACAGGCAGACAGACAGACGAGCAAGATGAAAAAAACACATTTTCGTGAACGACCATTCTGGATACAATATCTTATTTTAGAGTTGTAGCGAAATTGGGTTTTGCTCTCAATTTTAAGGAAGTTTCCTAAAAAGCAGTTGCAAGACAAGAATAGTGTTTCATGATTGCTTGCCTTCGATATTTAGTTAAACGTTTTGAAAAGCCTAAAAAGAAGAACAGCGAGAAATCGAGAATTCTAAGTGAGAGAAAACCAAAGAAGAAAACACAGAAGCCAAAATATTGACCTTGCTTTTTTTACTTCTTTTTAATCGTAGAGAGAATTTCTTGAGGGCGCCGCCGTTTCTAGCTTCTCTGATTCACAATTCCAAGCACGGTTGTTGCAAATAAACGGATTTTGTGGAGCAAATAGTCTGTATAAATGGTAATTTTGTTCGGCATTTCATTTCCATCGTAATGAATAAGCACCATTAAGGCGCGAATCTTATCGCAGGAATTTTTCCGATCTTCTTTGAGTGGAGGATAAAGAGATATCAATTCTGCCATTTTATCCATGGCTAAAATGATAGACTGGATTGTGGATCTAAGAAAAGTTATGGCGACCTGGGCATTCCAAAAGAACATTAGCATTTTGATTAAGTCCGAACGAACAAGAGAAACAAATTCAAATTGCTGAGGCAGCGAAACGAGCAAAGACGTTAATGATTAACGAATAAGATTTCTGATGTTATTTCGAATTTTTTGAGATGAGATTCGATAATGTGTAATTTTTCGGACATGTCTTCGTTTTTATTGTTGGACACATGGCGTAACAAATATGAGGGTTCAGTTAATACAGTTCTAAGTGACGATGATCTGATGGTTGCGGGTTCAATCCTGACTATAAGCGAAAAAAAACATAGAACTTCAACATAGCTTATCACTTGTTCTTGGTCAATGGATTAAATAAAGGAGTCAGTTCGAAGTTCCATGAAGGTCCCCGATTATCTTATGAAGGCTCTCAAGTTCGACAAGAAAATCTTAAAAAGGCCGGATCACACATTGGCCAATAACAATAAAGACGAGGACAACAGTAAATAAATCTAGATAATACAAGATTTCTTATATTCATATTTTTTAGTCAAATCAATATTTGTAACAAATTAGTTTTAATCAGTTTATATTAATCTTTTAGATACAGATATTTAGAAATGTTAATTATTTGGGGTGTTTGGCATGTCTCGCACCGTGATATTAAACATTAAATATTTGATATTAACATTAAAAATACATGGATAGGGGCCGGGTTAGCTCAGTCAGTAGAGCGTTCGGCTAGTAGCCACAAGGTTGCTAGTTCGATACCCGCCCTCGCCAACTCAGCGTTATGAGTAGCACAGGGATCTGTGCGGTAAAGTAAGGAGCTGATGGTAGGTGTGGCGCTCCACCTCAGACGCTAAAATAATCTCCTTGGTCTAGCGCTAGTGAAAAGGGGATAGACTCCCTCGCTGACTGGCTGATACCGACATTAGGGCCGCCGACGACTTATATATATAATATATATATATATATATATATATATATATATATATATTATTAAGTTGGGCTGATTAATCTTCGTTTGAAATGTTTTCAATTTTATTCACATAAAAATATCGATTCTATTTTTTGTACTTTCTTTAAAATCTATGGCAGTTGTTAAAGTCAATGACAGCAGTAAGAATTGTGTAATTAAATGATTGAATCAAATTACAGTGTATGAAACGCACGGCTATAGGAGCTTTTTTTTACACACAACTCATATCAAATATAAAATGTTCTTTTAACTTCTCTTTTTAAAAAACGTAAGAAAAATTTAAAGAAAAGATTTCAGTTTTACCAAAAATCTCCCTAAATGACAAACGTAATGAATTGTGTATGTGGCACACACACAGTACACACACACACACACACACACAACCACACACAACACACAAAATCACCATCATCAACAGCAACAGTAATGACTCTGGAAATTCCACGATGCATCATGGAGTAATTAATATACTGGGTGTGTTAAAAAAAATTGATATCATTTGAGATGTTGAGGGTATTTCAGAAAATTGTATTATTTCGAAATCTAATCACTAAACAATTCTCGTTCAAATGATATCATTTTAACAGCATTGTAGAAGAAATTCAAAATTCTATTTTTAAATACCTTTATTTTTCCAGTGAATGGCATTTCAATACCTGAACAGAAAAAAATTAAACAGAATTTTGAGCTTTTTCTATACATGCTGTTAATATTGAGAGCATTTGAATGAGAATTGGGTCAAGTTATTAGATTAGGAAATAATCAATTCCATTGAAACACCTTGTATTTAATGTGCACATTACAGAATAAATTATGACGAAATAGAGCCTCTGTACATATATTTCTCGATATTCATGCACGGATACCCCATTTTGCAATAACTAATTTATTCTTCCCTGGGCACTGTCGTTTTGTCAGTTAGAAATATTTAGGGGTCTCCGATGATTTCAAGTCTTATTGAATAATCACCCAGTGGGGAATATTCAAAAACGTGTGTCCCTTTGGACAGTCATATCACGAAAACGAGGAACGTTACCTTCAGAATCATCGCACCTATATGAAAATCCGTGTGAATAAATGTCATGTAAGAACACATGTACTCTTAGATAAAGGTTTGACTACAGAATACCTCACATCCTAGGGAACCGGATAATATAGTGTTTAAAAGTTCTGATACACACACCACACACACACACACACACACACTATATATATATATATATATATATTTATTTTATATATATATGTATATATATGTATATTAAAAAATACAAAAAAACTTACGAAACAAATACCCAAATATGTAAATATGAACGTACAATGAACACGATTCCCTAACCTCTTGACAATGTCATGGCCATCAATATTTAATAAATCAATTAACTTCTTATGTTTGAAGTATGATATGTATTTAGCATTCACTTTTTTACAAATATCATTATATTCATTGGATCTCGCTGTGATTTTCTGGTTTTTATTTTATATTTTGTCAAATGTATTTGTCCAGGACATGCAACACTCCACTTTGTTCCTTATTATTAGACGGGGGCGGGTCAGAGAACCCCTCTTATCAATCGGTCATCATGTCAAGCCTAACTCCTATATGATGTTTCAACCTATTGCTTATGGTAAGCACCAACCTTTTTATCATTTTGCTAGAATGCGGGTCTTATCTTTAGGTTAAACCCTATCTGATGGGAGTTCCAGTCTGGAGCTCTGAGAATGTGAGCATCCCTTCATCACATTACACCCAGGTCCACACTGACACGGAGTGGTGGAGCCTATTAAGGTCCAAATCTAAGAGTTATTAGAAAAATGTGTTTTCATAAAAAAAATTGAAATAGCCATTAAGGAAATGAATTTATTTCAAAATTTTGTCCGCATTAAATGACCATGAGGTTGATATGCGTAAAAAAAGAAAACAAACAAAAAAGACAAATAAACACACACGGAAAAGAGATATGGATGTTGTATTAAAAAATACTTCAGGATAATAGTATTATTGTTTTCCTATTTAGCGGATATTCTATCAACCTTACCGTCTACCTGTTGGCGGGGCGTAGATATGCAGACATATAGAGGGTAAAAACTACACAAAAAGGGATATTGTGGTTTTAACATTAACTAAAGACAAGGAGTGGAGTTATTGTTAGGGTCATCTATGGGTTCAAATAGATCAGTTTTAAGATTATTCGTATTCGATTGCGTGTATAAAAAAAATTACGAAGCAACTACACAACAAAATGTAAATATCAACATGCAATGACACGATTCCCTAACCTCTTGACATGCATGACATCAATCACCAATAAATGAATTAACCTTTTTCATGTTTGAAGTGTCGAGTGTATTAGCATTTTTCTTCATTTATTTCCTTTCATTCTGGTGTGATTTTCTGGTCTTTTACTTTATATTTCTATCAAATGTTTTAAAATAAAATATTTTAAGGTTCTATATGGTTATAGATGGACAGCAGAAATGAAGCCAAGAAAGCAGTGGCAACAAAGCACCGGAACATCAACATCTTCAGGGACAGCCTTCACATGTGACATCTGTAGTCGAGAATGTTTTTCGAACATTGGACTTCACAGTACAGGGGCAGAAAAACTATATTGGTGAAACATGTGTTTATAATCTCATCCACAATTAATAATCGAACGGGAATGTAACGTGCCATTTTCTGTAGTTGAGGCAACTCAAGATACGTTGTGTTCACTTAGTTACATAACTCTGATTAGAGATGCAGGATTTGAGACATCACAATTTCTCCAATTAATCTTCTTTTTCAGTTTATGCAGAGAGTAAAAGCAGTCGATCGTAATTGGCAAAATCCGTCAAGTAATTTGGATTGCAAACGCGCTCGCTTTCGAACCCGGATGTAAAAATACACTCTTCTAAATTTTGGATTATGGGTTGAGGCTAAAAATTGTTTGGTGGTGGGGTTGAGCTGTGGCATTTAATTTAGTCATGTGTCTCCCTGCTCAACTGTATTTAATTATTGAACTTCTCATCTTGTCGTGGGGGTTTAGAATATGCTGACTGGTTGTCATCTGTAGAGGTGTAAGAGGTGTTTGGGTATGTCTCTAAAGATTTCTATGTAAAGCACCATTTCTGAGAGATCTGAGGAGTGTGGAGTACCCTTCATTGTAACTATTCCCAGATCCAATCTGACCTAAGAGTGGTAGTAGCTGTTAGGACCAATCTCTGGGTCAAAAAATTCTGTACAAGAAAAAGAGGAAATGATACAGAAATTGTAAATTATGATTATACAATATTAATTCCCTCATCGTAGCATTCAAATAACCAGACTGGTTGACAGGTTAAAATCAACAAATCCATCAATCATCATTCTCTTCTCTCTTTCTCTGCTCGCCTCTCTCGCCCTCTCCCTCTCCCCCTCTTCCCCCCTCTCTCTCTCTCTTTGATATGTGTGTGTGTGTGTTGTGGTGTATGTCGGAAACGTGTCAGTTTCCATTTTGGGTACTTCGTCCCTAGTGCAACCAAATTGATATGGTTAATTTTCTCCTACAGCCGGGGAGGTCCAACAGAGATGTTAATAAATT
>JALAJA010000642.1:0-33370 GCA_023376005.1 Doryteuthis pealeii | reverse complement strand
ATAAAATAACTAGAATTTCAAATGAAAATAGCTACCCATCTCACTAACACCTCAATACTGCTCTTTTACCTAATAATTAACCCATAACAGTGATAACATTAAAAGAGAAATCTATTTCCCCAATAAAGGTAATGTTTTGAAGGAAAATTTTGTGTGGTAAATTTTTGTTATTTTTGCAACTTTTACCACATGGGAGACATTACAATTCCAAAATCACATTGTGCCATATCTCATGAAACTTCATGAATGCCAGTAATACATGACATCTGATGTTTGTATTAAAGGCAAACAAATTTATAAATGATGACTCTGAATATTTTCTTGTTCTCACTAGTTTTTTCGGCCATTGAAACAAAAGTGATGAAAACAGTTCAGCTCCTAATAATGACTTTAGAGTCAAATCACCCTTGAAAGCACTATTCTCATTGGTCTCAAAAAAAAAAGAAAAAAAGAATGGTAAACATTATCTAGATGAGCTTACCATTACCACTTGCCTAATTTTACTTACACTACACAGGTGATAGAATTAGATTTAAGGTATAGATTAAAGGGGTTGGTTAGCTCAATCAGTAGAGCACCTGCCTAGAATCACAAAGTTCTGTTTGATAACCAGTCCCCTCCACCTCAGTATATAATATCACAATTTGTAATCTGTTCTGTGCGGTAAAGTGGGTTTGTCAGTATTTCGTTTGAGAGAATTTATTTTTTTTTGAAAGTTGAAAATAACCTTACCCCATGGTACATATATTATTTAGTTCGACTAATTCACTCAGTGATGAGAATTGTATTTCTATTTTTACTAACTAGCTTAGTGGCGTGCACTCTCACAAAACAAACATCCCCTGTTTACGCTTAACAAAAATTGATAGACTCCCTCACTATCTTGTCTGATACTATAATAGCCATTCACAACTTTACTTTTTTTTTTTTTTTTTTTTTTACACAGGTATTATAAAAGTGCAGATTTCAGACATACCTTGTACATGAATGTGTATTCTATATCATAGTTCAATCATGTTTATATTTGCATATAGAGCTTCAGAGCAAGAATATTTGTGACCCAACTTGCCAATCGGACAATGTCCACCTCTGCCATGACAATTGCTCACCATACACATAGCCATCAGGACAAGGAGAAACACCTCATTTTGTGTGACAACTTACCGCATTCCTCCATACTCACCAGATTTAATATCTTCAGGACTATTAACTTCCCCATGAAGAGTTGAGAGGCAAACATTTTTCCAGTGACACAAAGTGAAAATCTGTATTAGAAGTTGCTCAAAGCAACAGTCACCAGAATTAATTGGCAGTATACATCTCTCATTCGGTGAATCATTGCTATTTGAAAAACGGCTAAACATTGAATAGGATTTGATCCACAGAAGACCAGCTTATTTTATGTAAACATGTTCCTCTATGAATTATATCTTTCCTAAACAAAATACATTACTTTTTGACTTCCCTTTGTATTGCATATATATATTTTTGCTCCCCACCGGGCACAACATTGTTTATTTTGATACAATGCATGAAAAAGAGACTCCTGCTTTGCTTTTAAAAATGCTTAGTTTCTTCAGATTCTCCTTCAGGGGTGCCTTAGGCTCTGAGCAATTAAGTCCAGCGCTTACCTTTTTTAGACAAAGGAACAAGTGATACCTGAGGAGAAGCTCAATCTCCACCTGGAACCAAGCTATTAATATTTCTTACTCACCCAATTGAGTAACTCCTAAACAAAGTTGTCATAGCTGCTACATGTGCATTGATCTTATCTATCTATCTATCTATCTTTACATATACTAGCAAATATATCACCCTTCCGGTGCAAGTATTAAGTTTAATGTAATAAAAATTTGTATTAAATTAGAAAGGCTAATGAAACTAAAATAAAATACAGATAAAAAGATTGAAACAGAGAGAGTATAATAAAAGATTTGAAACAGAGGAGTATAATAAAAAAAGAACAAACTGAAACTTACTTCCATCACACTCGTCTTTCATTTTATTTTTCTAATTTAAGTATTAGTTATAAGAGGAAGTAAAGAATAAAATGACAGTTATTTTATCTTGTTAATGATTTCATTAAGAATTCATTGAAGAGATCTTTTGCTTATATTCATTAAAAAAAACCAAACAGTTAGAAATCAATAATACTAAGCACATATTTATTAAATTCAATTTTAATATTAATATGCAAATTAGCCTCCCGTTCACACTGTAAACCGTTATTTGTTGTATATATAAATATAATTGCATGTTGTCAGTATGTAGACATAGTTAACAGTATTAATATGTAAGACAATTTTATTAATAATGAGGTTAAATAAAAATAAAATCATTGAGAATGTGATGCCAATAACTAAGAGAATTGTGACTTGATTAGGAATATAGTTTCGTTACAGACAGAAAAACACACAATCTCCATTATAATTAAGATACATATATGATATAATAAAATGATATAAAAAAACAACACAATATGCCTGTTAAAGTCAAAATATATTCAATGTTCATCATAGCTAATATTAACAATAATTTTTGATTTATAAAATCATCTTCAGAGCTTGTTTTATACTCTGGACTTATCCATAGCGGAGGCAAAAATAATATGAATTCAAAATGAAAATATTGATGTTGCAAAAAAAAATTATGCGGTAGTTTCAAATATAAGCACATCTGCCAACACTTTCTAGGTCAGCGACATCATTGTATCACTTATTGTAACAGTTTTGTTGAAAAAAGAAGACATTCCAAACTTGACGATAGACAAATTCTCATTTTCAAACAAGAGATATGAATCCATTAACGGTATGCCTGCAACGGATTTTTAGAAAATAATTTTTATTTTTGTATTTAAAAATTTTTTTTTTATTTTTTTTTTTTATTTTTTATATATAAAGCAAAAAATATGAATGTTGTAGGTTTTTAGATAATGTGAAATTTAAATTTGTTGGAAAGTATAAGACGGAAAAGTTATATTGAAAGGTATTTTTTATGATTCTGACTACAGACTCGCTGACCTAGAAGAGGGCACATCGACCAAAATGCTTTTTATATAAAATAAAGATGAGACAATAGTCCAAATACTCCAAATAATCAAGCTTCATCTCAATAATTCAGAGAAATGATAAACAACTTAAAAACAAGAATTATAAAGAATTAAAAGATAATAAACACAAATTATAAAATGGATCTTTTATTAATCTATATAAAAATATAGATAAGAGTTATTTTAATTTTTTATATCCTGGACAATCCAGATAGCTCTACTAGTTGACTTAAAGGACATATTTTTGTTTGGAAAATGTTTTGTTTAATTTTCTCTGTGGGAAAAATCATTTATTCCAAAAGAGATCAAATCAAAGCAAATGTGCAAAACACAATAGTCTCAGAATTGGACTAAATGTTATTTTCAAAATGGTGACAAAATCCTAGATTTCTCTGGCAAATTTTCATCTCAGTGTCCAGTGTAAAAACAAAAAAGAAAAACATGACAAAATATAAAAGCAGAGGCTAAGTTTAGTTTGATTCCAAAATAAGAAATTGGTTTGCTTTTAATCTTTTTGGTAAAAATTTTGAAATCTCTCTCTCTCTCTCATCTCTCTCTCTCTCTCTCTCTCTCTCTCTCTCTCTCTCTCTCTCTCTCACACACAACACACACATTCATAAAAACTTTTCTGTGTTAGAGAGAAAATAAAAAATGTAACCTGTCAGATTCCTGTTGTCACAATGTCCACGATGCTTCTATGTAGAAATAACTTGAATGAATGATAATTTTGTGAAGTCTCTGTTCATACGGAAGTATTTTTTTTTTTATCTATCTTCTATATATCACTAAAAATTCTCATTATGTTTATACACAATTATCCCCAGCTGCAACTAGAAAATTACTTATTCTCAAATTAGTTTTAAGTGTATTAGTCTTATAAAATCTTATGATGATGTGATATTTGATAGATTATGATTATGTTCAAACATAATGAAAATTAGTATATATAGAAAGATTAGAAAAAAAATTCTTTATAAACAGAGATTCCAAAATATTATCACTCAGCTGCAGCTGGAAATTGGTTTATTCTATATTAGAACATTTAAAAAACTAAAAGATCTTGCTTAGAACAACCTTTTTACTGGGGTCAATGTTATATACAAACGCAATATAATTTTAGTAATCATCATCATCATCATGTCGCACAAGTAGCACGAATATCCATGACAATCTCTCGCCAACTTTCCTATTGTTCATTGCCCCTGGAGTTTCTTCTGCAGCAGCCAGCGTCCTCACATAATTGGTCAATGTAGGTCCTTGGTGGGCAGACTACTTGCATGCCATGTGTTGCTTCCACAGGAGAACGTCGCTTTATGAGCTTGTCTTTCTTCTCCAGCAGTGTCCTGCATGTCTAGTCCATCTTACTCGGATGGTTTGTGAGGTGGAGGCAGGTGACCATACAGCTGCTTCCTTGTGGGTTTGTTTCCACGACTTGTTCAAGACAGCATGCAGCATCTTGTGCAGCTCCCATCTAGCTTATTCTCAAGGTGCTTCGTTAGGTCCAAGTAGTGCAGCCATACAGCAGTACTGACATAACCACAGCCTGGAAGAATTGCCGCTTTAGCTCTCAGTGAAATCGGACTTCCATATGACTGATAATTTGATGTGGCCAACCATGCCTTTGCTATTCGTGTATTAACATCGCTCTCTGTGGATGAGACATTTTAGTAATAGATAAGACTATTTCTCTGAATTTTTGAGATGAGCCTTGTTGATTTGTATTATTTTGATTATTTAGACTATTGTCCTTATCTTTATTTGTATCTACATGACATTTCGGCCAATGTGCCCTCCCTTCTTCAGTGTTTCTTGTTTAACTAAGGAACCTTTCTTGGACTTGGAAATCTTCTATTAAAACATAGGAACCTCTTATCAAACTCAGAAGCCTTCATGAATCGGCTCCTGATTCTACAAGAAGTTCCCAAGTTCAAGAGAAACACCTGAAGAAGGCCGGAAGGTATATCATCCAAAACATTGTGTAGATGATAATAAGTAAAACAATAGATAAGTAACTAAATGAACATATAAAATCTATAAACATTTGACCAAATATGCTTAAAAATATAATCTAATGATCAAACAGTAAAATTCATATTCATTATGTTGTAAATTAATTCATGAAAGACAGCAAATGATTTCACGTGTGTAAAATAATGATGCATTTTGACAGATTCATCAGCATAATTGGATGCTGGCTTGAAAGTTGCATGTCTGTCATTCTGTGAAAACTTCCCAATCGATTAAAAATTTTCTGAATTGTGTTTTCATTCAAAGTGAGCTGGGGAGCTTGTCTGACGGTGCCTTAGCATAGTGTCTGGTAGAGGTCTCCTTAGCTGTTTAAGGATAGACAGGTCTTCTCCTATTGCTGTTATTCCCAACTCTTTTAGCATGGCCCGATCCATCATTTGAAGGTTCTCTTTCATCATCTTTTCATTTGCAAAGTTGCAGCATAGCTTTTACTGAGTTTGTAGAGATTCCCGCTTTGATGAGGTAGCTTTCCTAATCTTCAAGTTCCATCCTGTTTGCAGTGTCATGTTGAGGTTGTGGAGTGATTTGAATCCTACTGTGTTTCTAGTGCTTAGATGCTGTGTTTTGTTCAAACCAACAACATACTAACTCAGCTGACAACATAATTGGATTCTAATCATTCCAAAATCTCTACAACATGGACATTAGAAAAGTCCATAAACTTCATAGATCTGTGCATCAAAATCTATATTGCAAAATATGCTCATTTTTATGAATAATGCATCAATGAAACTGGTTAATAATACATGTGTGGGAAATATCTTCTTTCTTTATTCTCTATGCGTCCTTGATACACCTGTGACAAATTAGTTGATGGTAATCTATTATTATAGGAAAGCTGAGCAAAATCAACTTGTGTCTCCTAAAGCTTTTTACTGTTTATTAATGACATGAAAGTTATACTAAATTATCCTTACTTTTAGGATTGAATTATGCTTGAAAAAAATTCCATTTTAATTGTTCTAATTAGTTGTAATTTGCAATTAAGTCAAAAATTGACCTATCCCTCACTTTACATTCTGCCTATCACTTTTCCCCTCTCTGTGTTCCTCTGATTACCTCCTCGTTATATATGTTAGTTTCTCTGAGAGTAGAGAGAGAGAGAGAGATGGGAAATTTGAAATGTATTTGTATGTTAAATTTCATAAGCAGCAAATTAGGTCAAACCTTCCCTTTAGAAAAATCTTACAAAATGATTTTGATGTTTTGTGGTCGTATTTATTTTTTAAATTGATTCGCTTTGCAAACTCACTTTTCCCTAATTTCAATATCTAGCCAATTGGTTACCCAACGAGTCACATTTTGTCTAGTATTTAAATATATGAGGATGAGAAAATACTTGTCACAGAGTAATGTTTAACATGTTAATCTCTTATTATTTATTTATGAATATAAGCTTATTTAAACAGGGGCACTGTATTGTAACTTAGCAAAGGGTACAAATCAGAAATAATCAAACGGAGGTTGAAAATGGAATTTTATAACATTAAAAAAATACAATGCTCACCAGCAACATGAAGAAGGTAAACCATTGCTAGTGGTATAGACTACTCAGTCAGCATGATACTACTGTATTCATAAGGATTGGGACATAAATGTGTTCGCATAAAATAACCCAATGGATTGACATGCTGTAAAATTGTTATGACCTGTTTAAGGTTCAATAAATAATCAACACGGGTATAAAATGTAGGGAACAAATTGTATTCAGCAATATATATCAACATACAATGGAAGGGTTTCCTTGTTACAGCTTACACGAAGAACTGTATCTGGTACTACTCGTTTGAGTAGCTTTACTCTGTTAAATATATACCCTTTGGGTAAGTCCATGTTCGTGTCATAGGTGAGTCACCTACAACAAAAATCTAACCAACCAACCAACACTTATATTCATGGTTTATGATACATAGTTTCTCTTAATCATCTGTTAATTATGATTGGCTGTATATACCTGATTGTCATACCTGCTATCTGTGTAACATAATGGGGGGGGGTGGAGCCATTAGTGTAACACTGACGTGTAAATTAGCATGGATAAGTTTTTAGCAAAAATGTGTGTTAGATGAGAATGGAAAAGTTTAAGGATGAATCATCATAAGGACATGACATTGTTTCTATTGGACGAGCTGAGAGACATGGCAATGTAGGAGAATGTGAGAAGAGTCAGACACAATGAGTTGAAAGAGCCAGATGTGCTCTCGGCAGTTGTGACTTGGGAGAAATAAAAATCTCATGAGAAAAAGAATTGGCCTTGTGTTATTACTAAAAACTCTAAATGGCACTAGGCAAGACGTCCCCCCAGAACCCCAAGTTGGTTTCCAGACTCCAAACATCCAGGAATTGCCAGTCAACTGAACAGCAGTTCAGCAACCAAGATTCGAGCCTCTCCAATGTAGTACTGGTCCAGAGATAAGTATACAATTAATTTTGCTATCAACACAACATTGTTCCATTCCGAAGAAAGAGCCTTAATGTAACAAATGTTGACACATCATCTCTCCATTCTGAAATGAGAACGTAACATAACAACATTTATGTTCTTTTTTTGTGCATCAGTAATAGTATATATACAGGGTGCCCCCTGTTGGATTTTTGTGATATAAGGTGTGCTCCAGTTCCCCACCTGGATTTATAGACTGACCAAGGTCACATGATTGACTCCTGTAGCCAATCACTAAACATACTGCGTGGCTGATAGAATACTTAAACCCCCCACATTGGACATAATTCTAACTTTACTCCTAGAGGAGAGACATAGCATTACCGGACCTTTACCAATACCCAGGACAGACTTATACAATTACCAGAGTAACCAAAGGATTCATTATTGAAAGGACTCTATACCAGTAACTGAGAACACTTTACCAGAGTAACCAAAGGATTATTATCGAGGGACTCTTTACAAGGGATCCAATTCCACTGGACAAGCACTCTGCTTTAACTCTTAACATCCCGTTGAGAATTTTCTAAGTCCAAAGCCCCAAGTGTTTATCAAAAAATGGTTTAAAAATTTCCTTTTCATTTAAAGTTACCTGTTATTTCCCTAAAAATAAAGACTTTTAATATGTCTAAATATTACATTTAAACAAAGGCTATCATCTGGGGCAGATTAGGAAAACGAATCTGACTTCTGGCTAGGCGGGCAGAAGGCGGTATAGGATGTAAGAGTTAAAGCAAAGGATGGCCCCTTAACACACACACCCTAAAAAAACATTTGGGTTCCATTTTGTGTGTGTGTGGGGTGGTCACCCTTTACCTTGTTTTTTATTGGCTAACATCAATCCTTTGCTTGTTCTGTTCTTTTCATTGAAGCTGTTCTTGTCGTCTCTCTGTCTGTTGCCATTTTTTTTCTGGTTCGTTCTTATTTGTAGTTGCTTCTCCCACTGTTCTTTTTTTTTTATTGTTGTTTTTTTGGTGTTTTTTTTTTGGTGTTGGGACAAGAAAAACTCTTACCCCAAACTTATATTTACATAATTTCTTTATTCAACAACACGTTCATCCTATCAACCAGACAGGAGCCGGAGCATGTTGAAAGAGGTCTGCTCCAGCTGACCAATTCTCACTGACTAATGATATTTCTTTTCTAAATTTCTGGATCACATGACTTTTGTTCAATGAGAGACCTAGTCTCAATTGACCCCTAGGTCATCACCCATCAATCAAACCAATTGATCTAATGGGTTTTTACTTGCAACCATTTTAAATTACTACTCTCCCTGTCAATAATACATTATGCCAATCTATTATGTAACATTAAGTTATATACCATTTTATGGAGTTGCATGGTGTAATGTGCATTGTAGGAAATGGACATGGCAACATGAGTTCAAATCCTGGATGAGGCTGTTTGCATTTCACATAGTGCTCATACCCTTGGGAATGGCATGCTTCCAACTATTCCCCTCTAGCTGTGGGTAAATAGTAGGGCAGACAAGAAGAAAAACTCAGAATTCAAACCTGTCAAACTCTACTGAAGAAACACACACACACACACACACACACACATATATATATATATATATATATATATATATATATAAATGTTGTTCTGGTTCCAACGGGAGAAAATTCAATATTTTATAAAAAAGAAGGTCTGCAAAATGTATTATGCTTTCAGAAAAAAAATTTTTTTATTCTTTTTATTGTAAGATAAAAAGATAAAAGTAGGGCAGACCGGGCTCTTTAACCTTGGTTAAGCAACCGGTTTAGGAGAAGGAAAACTGTTAAACTGTCAAATAGTACTGATATCCTTGGTAAAGGTCTGAATCCAATTATTCTTCCTTCAGCTATGGGTAAATGATAGATTAGACTTGGCTCTTTAACCTTGGTATGGCAACTGGTCTAGGAGAAGGAAAATTCAGAATTCAAATCTGTTGAACTCTGCTTAAAAATTGACCTTGTGTCACATCTTACTCATGCAGAGGGTTTGGTAAATATGAATTTTATTTCAGATGTTCACACTTTCAAACCAATAAGAAGGAAAAATGTTGTTATTTTTTAGTTAATGGAAGAAAGAATTGTTCTACTTTATAAATAATCACTTTTTGTTACCACCCACAAGGAAGGAGACATTTTTACTTAAGTAGTGATTGTCCCTTTTTGAATCTTTTAAGTCTCATGTGACTGTCCCTAACCTCTGAATGGAATGAGAGTTTGGTGATTGACCTTTTCACCTCTCTCTCTCTCTCTCTCTCTCTCTCCTCTTCTCTCTCTCTCTCTCTCTCTCTCTCTTCTGTGTGTGTGTTGGTCATATCCAACATAAATGGTTATTGGCGAAAAGTTGTGGTGGTGGTGTTTGGGGTACCACATTGCAAATTGAAGAGAAAGATATTTAAAAAAAAATGAAAGAAGAGGCAATAGAGAAGAAGTAGAGACCTAGTAAATGTTTTAAAAAAAGTTTTTAAAAATTTAAAAAAAAAAGAAACAAAGGAAGAAAAAAAAGAAGATGAAATAAGTTGAAGAGAAAATAAACTAAAGAAAAAAGAGAAAAAAAATGGATGAAGAATTTAAAAAAGAAGGAAAAACGTAAAAAAAAGTAAAAAATAAAAAACGTAAAGAATGTACAAAAAGGGGGAAAAAAGGAAAAATAAGTAAAAAAAAAAAATAGTAAAAAATTTTTAAAAAGTTAAAAAAGAAAAATAAAAATAAAAATAAAAAAAGGAATGGACAAAAAGAAAGAAAAGAAAAGATAGAAATAAATTAGAAGAGGAAGAATAAAAGAGGAAGAATAAAAGATAAACTAAAAAAAAGAAAGAAATGGATGAAGAATTCAAAAAAGAAATAATGAATGAAAGGTCAAAGTTGAAGAAGAGAATACAATAATTTCTTTTCTTTATTTCTGGGATAACCCAAGATCTAAGAGCATAACCTCATCATCTGGTCAAAATCTAGAAATTCAATCAAAGATATTTTCCCAATATCAAAAAGTACTGGACATTCTCAAGAATAGAACAGAATTTATCCAGATAAGTGAATATCTAGTACTTGAGATATTGTAGACTATATAAGTACATTACTGACTTTTAACATAAGTACCATTTATACTCGAGAGATTCTCGCAAGAGGTAATAATTATTTAGTCCAGATGATAACACCAAAACCTTTTAGTTCATAATCATTGTCCATCAGAGTGAATCATTTTTTTAAAGATTTGTTTACTTTGTTTAATGGCATATCCACCCTCATGGGTTATTTAATGCCAAAGCCAAGAAAAGCAGCAATGGTACTATTTAACCCATGATTGGATGAGAGGGTTCATACCTTTCCCAAGAGTGTTTGTCTGAAAGGGAATATAATAATGCTACTGGAGTTCAAACTCAATTACTACAATGTCATACCTGCTACTAGTACCATGTAAACTAGTATTTCCTTTTCCATGGTCGGTCTGTTGGCAACTAAACTGACACCCCCATTAGGTATGACTAGTGAGGTGGGTGTGTGGTCACCCAGTATCACTAAAAACATGAGCTGTCAAAGGACAGATGAGCTCCAGGGGAAACCAACGCCCATCTACATTGATTGATCGATTGATAGTAGTAGAATTGAGGTACTTACTACTCACATAAATCCCCAATGGGTAATTCCATGTCAAATCATCCAGAAAAAAGTTAAATTGTCACCCACTCCCTTCAATTTTTCTGAAATTTTGTACAGGTGTGGATTGTGTTAAAGTTAGACATTCCCCAAAATTTGAGCTTCCAATTCCAAACATTTGTGGAGTTAAGTCAATTTTTAGCTCTCCAAATAATATGAGGTGGATCGCAAAAAATAGTGACTTTTTGTAATCTATTTTTGTCTGTAAAATGAGTTCTAGAGCTTCCCTACTCCTAGAAATTGGTTTATGAAAGCATTTTTAGGCAAAGAATTAAAAGAAGTCTGAAAGTCAACCAATTTTAAGTTATTGATGATTTCTGATTTTTTTTCAGAGCAAGATTTTTTTTCTATTATCATTTCACATATATTGAACATTATTTGTACCAAAAAGATAGTTTGGTGTTTTCCCAGGCAAAAACAATTATATATATATATATATATATATATATATAAAGAAATGTAGACAAACACAGGATGTTACACTGGATGGAAGTTTATTATTGGTTGTAGTGTTGATGTTCAAACATTTTGATTCATAAAGAAACATAATATTTATAATATGAAACAACTAAAGGAAAAAAGATTTTTGTTGTGAAAAAGATGATAGATGTTTCGAATGAGTTGAGTTTGGAAAATATGTAGAAAAGAGTTCATAACCGTCTGTTGATTAGCATTCATAATATATATATATATATTATATATATATATATATATATATATGAGAGAGAGAGAGAGAGAAGAAACAGATTTTGTGGATATATTGATCTCAATAATATCATATTGGTTGCTACAGGAGTCAAGGTAATGTTAGAAATGCAAAGATTCAATTTTAAAAAGAATAAGATTACAAGACAAAAACTACAGGGAGAATTACACCTACTAAAACTGCTAAAAATATTTTTTACCACAGTCAAGTGTTCAGTATATATGGATAAAAATATCCACACCAAAACCACCAACCAGTGAGAATCCTGGGAATGGACATGACCATGGGACACATTAGAATAGCCCAACCTGTTATTTAAACACCTACCAAGTCTGGATTAACAGAAACAGATTCAATTTGTAACACAGCTGAATACCTGTAACTCAACATAAATTTCTACAGGTATGATGTACAAATCTTTTGGGGAGTCCAATCATAGTGTAATGGTCAGCAAGCTAGTCTCGCAGATCCATTGATACAGAATAATGAGTTCTATCCTCAGTGGATGCCCAATAATTTCAGCCTTGTGACACACCCTACTCATGGTGAACAGGTTGCTGAGTTAGTGATGCTTATACGTTTATTTTGTAGCAAGCTAGTCTTGCAGATCCATTGCTACTAAATAGCAAGTTCTATTCTCACTGGATGCCCCATACTTGTGACCTTGTGCCATACCATATCCATGGTGAACAGGTTGGGTAAATACCTACTATTTCTCAATTGGTGATGCTTATTAAGTTTATTTTGTAGTGTATCCAAAGTTTGGTATTAGTAGTGAATTCATCATCATCAGGTCATGCTGACAGCATGGATTCCCATGGCTTTCCCTTGCCACCCATCCCTGTCAGTCATCGCTCCTGGCAGGTATTCCGCACGACATCCAGTAACAGACTTTTCATTTCTGATTCACAATAGAAAAATCCATTGCTTCAAAGAACGGCAAGGGAAATTCTCTGAAATAACATTCAAGCCCATGGGTCCCATTCTTCTGGCCGACCAACCTTAGAACCAATCTAGTTTAAGAGCCTAGACCCCAGTTATTTCATCTGCAATAGACACAAAGAGAAATCTGTCTGAAAGCAATCAGTACTTTGTCAGCTTGTCGTTTCTCAGACTGTCAGGCGATTATGCCATGATCAGTTACTGGTTTAAGAAAAGTTACCACCAGAAATGGTGTTGCTAAATTTACCATTTTGTTGGTACTGATTATCAGGGGAAGTAACTCACTTTGCATTTTTTATGGCTTTATTTCAACCAAGTTAATTGGATTTGGTGAATTAAATTCATAAACTTTTAGGTATTGATATTTAAAAAGTAAATGTATTTTCATGTGGAGGTGCAAGTGTAATGGTTAATAAAATGGCAGTTGCTGATTTGTTTTAAAAAGGGGGAGTAAGAATCCCAAAAATGCAGTAACGGAAACCAACAGACGCTGAATTCAAAAATCTAGTGCAAAAAAAAAAAGAAGCGGGAATCTTCAGTAGTTCTGAGGATGACAAGCAAGAGTCATCATGCAACAAATCAGCTCCATTATCAGAAAATGAAAGAAGATAAAATATGAACTATTAATACCACAATATAAAAGAAAGGACTATGCCCGGTATGCTGTTCTACATTTCTGTAACTCTATTTAATACAGATTGTTTATTTCAATATGACTGTGTTATTTTTACATTGTGTTGAGTTTTATTTAAAGTTAGTAAGTTGTGTACAAACTATATATAAAATATATATAACACCCAACTTGTTACACAAGCATCATTATTGTAGAAAATGGATTTGGCAAGCCAATTTCAAATTTTGGATGAGGGTGTTTCTGTTTCAATTTGTGCTAATACCCTTTGGGAAAGTGTGTACATCTCTTCCTCCACTATCTATATGTAAATAGTAGGGCAGACTGGTATCTCTAGCCTTGTTAGGGCAACCCATCTAGGAGAAGGAAAACTCAAAGTTCCAAAAACTGCTACCAATATATCAGTGTGGTGTAGGATAAATTACTGCAGTGGAATGGCTTGATAAAATAGAGCAGACCAGGCAATGATCAGTTACTGTTTTAAACAGATTATTTACCTCGCATTCCACATATGTGGGTATGACACAAGGTCGTTTAATGTGGGACCACCCACGAACTGAAGCTTATGGGATGACAGGAGCCAAAAATGCATAGATCACGTTGGCATTCCCCTTCAAGGTGGCGCCTCAGGCACTGGGCAATAATCCCAACCCCTTTAATTCAAGGGGGCAGGTGTTGCCTGGGAGGAAGGCTTCCTAGGATCATGCCAAAGCCACTGTACTACCGTCCCAAAGGGTGGGTTATAGATGTGTTTAAACAAGTTGCCACCAGAAATGGTGTTGCTAAATTTACCATTCCAAATAAGACGCAGCCTTGTCAACTGGGGCTTTAGAAACACCGACTGCACCTCTGCAGAGGGGTACAATCTCCCCATATGAAGCCACCTGTTAACTGTGGGTGGCAACCCTTGATACTTACGGACGGAATCCTGGTGGCTAAGCAGTCCATAATATGCAAAACTCCACTATGGCCCTTACTTAGGCTAGACGGGCAATTCGATATTCCCTTCCAATGAATCATCTGGACATGTCAAGCCCTAGCACGACCCAACCCTATTGTCCTTATAGCAACCCCTTTTTATCATATATATATTAAAAGGCAATGGCTGAGGGTCTTCATGTCCTGGGAAGGATGTTAAACTCTATCTGATGGTGAGGTTCCAGTTCTGGAGGTCTGGAGAATGTGAAACACCCTTTTATCACCATTGCTCCCAGATCACTCTGACCCGGAGTGGTAGTACCTGTTGGGGTCCACTATGGATTGAATAGAAAAATGTGTTTAAAACTGAGTGCGCCATCAAGAATGAATAAAACAAAAGCATCTTTGGCATATAAAAGACCCAACAAGTGTTGACATGCCGTAAAACCCAACCAACCAACCAACCAACCAAGACAATTACTTCTTCCAAACAATCTCTTACTTTTCCCTTGATCTAATCCTACCATTCCCAGTTAAATCTATTTACCAACCCCTCCATAAGCAGGATGTGACAAAAGGTCAGTTTCTTAAGCAGATTTTAACAGGTTTGAATTCTGAGTTTTCCTTCTCTTTGACAGGTTACCTAAGCAAGTCTTCCTACTATTTATCCATATCTAGTGGGAGAATAGTTGGATTCATTATGTGAAATGCACCCAAACTCATCCAGGATTTGAACTCCTCTAGCCTTGTCCATTTCCCAGGACAATAACCATTACACCACCAGCCCCAGTTATAAGTGAAAACCAGCTGAATCTAATTACACATGGTTATGAAATAAAATATAAATAATGAATGTAACTAGATAATATTTTGTTTATTGTAGATGAATAGTGAGGTTCCAGTTCTAAAGCTCATTGGAGTGTGGAGTACCCCTTCATTGTCATTAGTCCTTGGTCCCATCAGACCAAGAGTGATTGTACCTGTTAGGGATCCATCTATGGATTAAATGGATTTGTTTGAAAATTATTATCATTATATCATTGATATTAGATAGGGATGCTTGAAACAATATAACTGTATACAAATTATTTGTATTTGGAATAGTTACTTGAAGAGGTAATTATTTGCAAAGGATAATTATATGATATTAAACTGCTTTTATTACACTTTAAATGATTTGAAAAGCATTGATATGCCATAAAACAAAACAGCCAACCAACCTGAGTCTTTTGTTTATCAAAATGACTTGATTCAGCTTTAAATGACCTGAAAAGCATTGATATGCTGTAAAACAAAACAAACAACCAACACACAGACACAATGTATGACAAATATAAACATTCATGTTCAAATATAAATGAATAAATAAATAAAATAAAATCAATAAATATATATATATATATATATATATATAAAGAGAGAGAGAGAGAGAAGGAAAAGAACAGATTTTTTGTGGATTTTGTGATCTCAATAACATCATAGTGGTGGGTTCAGGAGTCAAGGGTTAAGGTTAGAAATGCAAAGATTAAGTTTTAAAAGAATAAGATTACGAGACAAGAACTACAGGGAGAATTACACCTACTAAAACTGCTAAAAATATTTTTTTAACACAGTTTGATGAAATAGCATCACAGCCCTTACACCTGAAATGTTTCAAGGTAATGGCAAAACTTCAGAAAAATGTTGGTAATTTTTCAAAATAATTTAATTACAATAGCCTAGTTTACTTTTCCTTATTTGAACATCTATATATTACTTATTTTCATATGAGTATTTGAAAACTGGTTCTGTTCTTTTGTTCAACTGGCAATTTTGGCTTTGGAAATGGGTAGCTTCTTATTCAAGTATCCAAATACAATCTGTGACTTCTTGGTCAGTTTATATCCAACTATGGTGGGGGTGGAGGGTATTGAAAGTTCTTATCTTTTTGTTTCTATCTTGAACATATTTTAATCCTTCAAATTCTTGATATAATGGACAAAATTAATAATATTAGATAGGGATACTTGAAACCTTCTTCAGGAGAACCAAAAACATTTTAGGTAGCTACATTTTATATATACTTATCAGACTAATTCCCATGCTAACAAGTATAGATAAAATGTTGCTAACTAAAATTTTTTTAGTTCCTCTGTAGGTGTATCTTGAACACCGAAACCATACTAGAGAGAGAAAAAAAAATTCTACAACTATATATATATATATATATATATATATATTTAAGAAAGTAAAATAGAAATTGACAATGCAATGGAAAAATGATAGGTGATGAAATTGATTTTTATTTACCTGTTTCATAAATTTTCGGGATAAAATCCCATCTTCAGAAGTTTCGGAGTCACATCTAAAGATAGGATTTTATCCTGAAAATTTATGAAACAGGTAAATAAACATCAATTTTATCACCTATCATTTTTCCATTGCATTGTCAATAGCCTTCTAATTTCTATTTTATTTTATTAGACACATACATACAATGCTTCAAGCAAACTATAAAACCCTTATATATATATATATATATATATATATATCCTTCTCACTATGAATTTCTATACATTATTCTTCTTCCTTCTCTGTTTCATTTAATTTCTCTCTCTTACAATTTCTCTTTCCTTACCAACCTTTTTTCTCACTTCTTTTTCTTTTTACTTAAGTAATACCTCATCTTACCAAAATATCAGAATTTTATGTTACTATGCAGAGAGACCAGTGTATATGATCAATACACACACACACACACACACACATACATATATATATATATATATATATATATATATATATATATAAGCGTTTTAGCATCCTTGTGGTTTGTTCTGTTGGTTTTTTTTTTGCTAAATGGCATATTAACCTCCATTGGTTAATTAATATCAAAGTCACCCTTGTAGAAGAACAGTAGTGGTACTATTTAACCCATAGCTGGAAAGATGAGAGGGTTGATACCTTTCCCAGTGGTATTAGCCGACAGTGAATGTAATTGTGCAAGTTGAGTTCAAATTCACTTACTCTGATGTTGTTTGTTAAATTATGGAGAGAAACAAAGGAATATTATGTATATTGTTATCAACAAAGAATTCAATCATCAACAATACAAAATCTTTGAGTGGGTAGAATTAATAAACATTGTCCATGGAGCTGTAAATTTGAAATTCTGAAAAACATCCTAATCTGAACTTTGCACTAAGGTCAATGATAAGAGATGCCTAAAGCCAATAAGTGTCCAACCAAGAACTCTCTCTGTGGAATTGCCCTAAAAGCAAAACCAAAATCAGATATTCTTGGGGAAGAAATCAACCATTATTCCATAACACACTTTGTCTATAAATACTTTAAAGTTCACCCAGAAAGCCAATAAGTAGATGCCAATAATACTGTTAGTTTCCAATCTTTATGGACACATAGCCTTTCATTTACCTATTTAACACTTAAATTCCTTGTCACTGGAATAATGTTTGCCTCTCAAACCCTCTTTCATGGGGCTGAAGAGAGGCTAACATTATTCCAGTGATGAGGAAGTGAAATTTGTAGTGAAGAAATGGCTCAAAGAACAGTCAACAGAATTGCTCTCATTTGAATGGTGGAACATTGCTATTGAGAGAATGTGGAGAAGTAGAGATGTCATCCACAGAAGACCAGCTTCATTTTAATGTATGATACATGTTCCTATGTTGGTAATTATACCTGTCCTAAACAAAATGGCATTACTTTTTGATCACCCTTGGACCAAATTTTTCAATTTGGCCTTTGTTCTTTCTGTATAACTGAAGTTGCCAGCGGTGGAGTGGCATATTGTTGGTTTCAACCAAACAGCAAGAGAGTATATTTCCTTTTTGCTAGCACTAGACTAGGGAGATTGTTTTTGCACCTGAGGTGGAGCGCCAGACCTACCGTCAGCTCCCCACTTTAGCACACAGATCAGATTCCCCAATATGTGCTACTCATATGCTGAGTTGGCAGAGACTGGTATCAAACCAGGAAACCTGCAATTCCTAGTCTGGTGCTCTAACAATTGAGCTAAACCAACCCCTATCTCCTTATATTACCTATAAATAAATTCATCCCAAAGAACTTTTTATAAAAGTTTTGTTTTTTTATAAAAAGTAAAAGTAAACTAGACAGTGTGGCCTATTGTGTGTGTGTGGGGGGGGGGTCACAGTCAAGTCTGACACAAGATTCCAATCGACAGTCTAAACACTCTCAACTGTATCACGCTCCAATATCCAAAATTATTTCTTTGTCCCGCTCGTTCTGACAACAAAATACTACTGCAGTTGTTCTCTCCCTCGTCTGTGAGGGTAAGTTCTTTGAATATACCTCAATCTCACCCATCCAGGCTCCTCACTCAGAATTGTCTGTGCAGCACGTGCGACACTCATCAGCACTGCAAGTTCGCGTCAATCCTTACGGCGCGACCACCTACATCTGGGCCACTCTGCTATTTCCTATTTCACTGCTCGTCCACAGCGCTCACATTCTGAAGGACGCGGGTTCGAATCTAGGTCAGACCTGCATGCCAGGCAAAGCCTAGCCCACTTCCTTCGAGAATACGGCAAGTCTTCATGCCCACCACTCTCTCTGTCACACCGTGTTGCACGAGGTAGGTCCTCTCTCTCACTACACTTTTTATAAAAAGTTTTGTTTTTTTATAAAAAGTAAAAGTAAACTAGACTGTGTGGCCTATTGTTGGTATCAACTAGACAGTGAGGTAGTCTAGCCCCTTTTTGCTAATGCTAGATCAGGGAAATTATTTTTTAATCTGAGGTGGAGTGCCACACCTACCATCAGCTCCCTACTTTAACATTCAGATCAGATTACCCAATATGTGCTACTCTTGCACTGAGTTGGCGGGGTCTGGTATCAAAGCAGGGACCTTGCGATTCCTAGGCCAATGCTAGACCAGGGAGATTGTTTTTGCATCTGAGGTGGAACACCACGCCTACCATCAGCTCCCCACTTTACCACAAAGATCAGATTACCTAATATGTGCTATTCATGCAATGAGTTGACAGGGGTTGGTATCAAACCAGGGACCTTACAATTCTGAGGCCAATGATCTACTGACTGAGCTAAACCAGCCAGAACTTTATAAGTAAAATAAAAGCAAACAAAGATAATTTTGATAACCTTCAAAGATCAAGATAGTTTCAATTGATATCAATATGCTACAACCAAAGATTTTCAGTGTTCATAACCTTTTTGGAGAATTAGATGCTTAGCTTAAAGCTAATCAATGTTTGATCTTCACCTGAAGAAATGTAATCTTCTGCACTGTATCATAGTAGAGATTTGTTTCAAAACTTGCATTTTCTGTGGTGTATCTCTTGTATAGAATACTACTACAACTCTCAGCTTATACTTTCACACTACAATTGTGTTAAGCTGATTTAACTTTACCCTTATATATATATATATATATATATATATATATATATATATATATATATATTACCAACTCAACTAAAGATCCCAGTCTGCCCTACTATTTATCCATAGCTGGAGGGTGAGTAGGAATCATACCTTTCCAAAGGGTATTAGCGCTAAGTGAAATGCAATCACCACATCTAGGAATTGAACTCTGAGTGAAGAGTCCATTTCCCATGACTTTAACCATTACACCACATGCTTCCATACTTTACCCTTATAAAACGACTAGAAGGAGCTACCCAGCATCACCTGGTTAGAGGGGAGAAACCTTGATTTGTTTACCTTTAAGATTTACAAATGCTGTACATTTTTTAGGAGAATTTCAATGCTATTTCTATGTATATTTTAATTTTTAAATATTTTTGAATATAAATCAAATCTTCATAATTTTTGCACAAAAAGCAGGAATCAGTGATATTTAATTTGTCATTAATTGCTTTATTTTTGTAGTTTCATCCGGACATACACCCATATATACGCACAACTGCCCTTTATATATGTATAAATTAGTTGGTTTATTATCATTAAGTTATTCAGCAGATCTTTTAGATGTGGTGTACACTATGATATTTTCTGTTCATAGGAGCACATATTTAAGCATAATTATGCATATTTACCGGGTTAGCTCAGTCAGTAGAGCATTCAGTTAGAAACCGCAAGGTTCCTAGTTTGATACTGGCCCTTGCCAACTCAACGTATGAATAGCACAGGGATCTGTGTGGTAAAGTAAGTAGTTGATGGTAGGTGTGGTGCTCCACCTCAGACTCTAAAATAATCTCCCAGCACTAGTGAAAAGGGGATATACTCTCTCGCTGTATGGCTCATACCAACATTAGGCCGCCCCGATGACTTTACTTTCACATAGGTACAAGCATGTTTTTGTAGGTATATATATGTATAGGTTTAACGTATATGAATTTATATGTAATTGCTAGTATATCTATATGGGGGGGAGTAAGCATAGGTAACATATACATATTTATAAAACTTGCATTTTCTGTGGAGAATCTCTTGTAAAGAATACTGCTACAACTCTCAGCTAATACTTTCAGACGACAATAGTATGAAGTTGTAGATATGCTCATGGTAACCTGAGTTCAAATCCTGGATGAGGTTGATTGTGTTTCACTTCATGCTAATCTTCTTGAGAAAGACCTGAATCCATTTCTACAACCCAGCTATTGGTAAAATAGTAGGGCAGACAGGGTTTTTTTAACCTTGGTTAGGCAACCAATCTAGGAGAAGGAAAACTTAATTCAAACCAGTTTTACCCCACTTAAAAATTGACCTTAACATCCTGCTTTTTGTGGAGTTCAAATCCTGGATGAGGTTGATTGTGTTTCACTTCATGCTAATCTTCTTGAGCAAGACATGAATCCATTTCTACAGCCGAGCTATTGGTAAAATAGTAGGGCAGACTGGGTTCTTTATTTTTGGTTAGGCAACCAATCTAGGAGAAGGAAAACTTATTTCAAACCAGTTTTATCCCACTTAAAAATTGACCTTAACAACCTGCTTTTTGTGTTTCACTTCATGGTACTCTCTTTGAAATTGGGTTCTTTAGCCTTTGTTAGGCAACCAGTCTAGGAAAAGGAAAAACTCTGAATTCAAACCAGTTTTACTCCACTTAAAAATCAACCTTGTGTCACATACTTCCTCTGGCGGAGGGGTTGGGTAAATATATTTGAGTTAAGTATATTATTATTATTGTAGAATAATCATACTAGTTCCAATTACCGTTGAATTGGTAAGACAAGGCAGCAAGCAGCTATAACTTAATACGAATCTGTTTTGCTGCAAATACTACTGCAAAATGCCAGCTTATTTATGAAGCCTCCTAACATAATAGAAACCAAGCAGCCAATCAGGACTCTAGGAATGGAATCACCCAAATGCATGAGTGGACTATTCTGGATTCCCATAAGTACCAATTGTCTTGGCACTGGTTCAGTTGTGCTTAGCTTGTTGCTCAAACCAACAGTACACTAACTCACTTCAAAAATTATGATTGATGAGTAATATGAAAATTTAGTATAACTGGAAATTATGTGGGAAATATTATTTTGTAGCTGAAAAAAAAAAACTGTATCCAATATTATTATTGTGTTCTCTACACTTGTTTTAGTTTCAGTGGAAATAAATAGGAGGCATTACTTTAGATTGGTTTCTTTCTTTAATGGCATATCAACTTTCATGGGTTATTTAATGCCAAAGTCATCCTTGGAGAAGAACAGTAGTGGTACTATTTGAAGAATAATTAAAGTTCCAATTACCGTCGAACTGGGAAGACAAGGCAACAAACGGTTGTAACTGAAATACAAACCCGAATGCCACAAAGTCCACTGCAAAATGACAAAGTATACATAAGACTCCACAATCTCATTCAAATCAAGCAGTCAAGCAGCCAATCAGAACTCAAGGAATGGAATCACCCAAATCACCCAGATTCATGGATGGATCATTCTTGATTCCTATTTATATCAACTGTCTTGGACACTGCTGGATTGGGACTTAGTAAGCTGCTGTTATTAAAACCAACAGTAGACTAACTGACATCAATACTATTCAACCCATAACTTGATTGCCGCTATTGAGTTCACAGTATTTAGTAAAATAGGCACATGGTGTAATGGTTACTGTCATATGAAATGGACACGTGAGACGAGTTCAAATCCTGGACAAGGCTGTTTGCATTTCACATAGTGCCAATACCCTTTGGTATGGTATGAATCCAACTATTCTGCCTCCAGTTATCGGTAAATAGTAGGGCAAACTGGGCTCTTTAATCTTGATTAGGCTAAGAAAAGGAAAACTCTGAATTCAAACCTGTTAGACTCCACTTAAGAAACTGACCTTGCATCACATCCTACTTGTGGGGAGAGGCTTGTAAATATGTATCCAGAATAATAACCAATATATCTAAGAGTTAAAACACGGGGCACATACTTTTGCTAGTAGTGCTCATACCCTTTGGAAAGGTATGAATCTGACTATTCTCCCTCCAGCTATAAGTAAATATTAGGGAAGTTTGGGTTATCTAACCTTTAGACTCTGCTTAAGAAATTGACCTTGTGTCACATCCTACTCATCCGGAGAGGTTGGTAAATATGAATCTAGTAAAATAGTGTTCAGCCCAGAATATCAACCAATATATCCAAAAGTTAAAACAGTTCCAAGTACAACTTTGCTACAAGTCACTAAATGTAGAAAAATAGCCAAGAGAATAGGACCAATTTTCTTAAACTCCATTTTTGATTACAACAATTTCTTTTCCAATAAAGAAATTGTAAGTGGCCAAAATATACATTTTGAATAATTTTCCTCCTTGCCTTTTATTTATTCATTAGTTTATGTACAGAGTAACAATTTCTTTCTTTTATCAAGTTCATTTGTGGCCTTACTGTACGAATTTGTCTGTCCCTATAATAATAATAACATCAATTTATTCCCTTTCTTATTCTGATGCTATTTTCTATCAAATGTTTTGTGTATCACAGGAATCCATGTTTAGCTTGCATTTCTCAGCTTTAATATTTTTTGAGGACAGGAAAAATGGCTCCTCTTAGAACAAAAACAAAAAACAAAAACAGGTTAACAGTTTAATGGAATGTGTGTCATGCCTGACTTGGAAGGAGAACCAAATATTCTTTTTTTAAAAGTGAAAAGTTCTGGTAAAAATACTAATTCTTGTTTTTTTGTTGTTTTATTTTGTTATTTTTTTGTTTTTTTTTTTTTTTGTTTTTTTTGTTGTTGTTTTTTGTTTTTTTTACTTTATAATTATGATGCAGAAAATGCATGTGTCAAACTAAAAGAAAGATGTCGCCTTTATTTATTCTTTTTTAAAAACTTTTTATCTGCTATTTTCACACAAAGAAGAAAACATTAAAAAAAAAAACTAACAAGTTTCACAGATATAACACAAGTTTCATGATTCTTAATTTGGGTTGTGGTTATCTTTAAATTTTCTTTGAAGTTAAAAGCAAGCAAAAAAAAAAAAAGGTTAAGAATTTTAATTACAACCTTTAACCCTTCCATCACTTGAAATCCACCACAGACCATAAAATGGTTTCTTTTTATAATAGCATCTCACCGAAAATTATGGCATCAGTGTATTTTCATTCTAAACTGTAGAATCAACATCATACTTACCTTCATAGGAAGGCTGAGACTAGTGTCCAGTCACCAGACAACAAAAAACCCTGAAAGTTCATCACTGCCTACACTTTGCACACCAGGGTATGGTCGGCAGAGAAAGCATGTGCTAATGCATTTGTATACTGGCCCAGGATGGATGCTTCAGTCTACAATATAAAAAGTTGATAAACATGATACAGAAACACTTTGGTTCCAAGCGAAATTGGAGTCCTGTTTTGCTTGGAACCAACATCATATTCACAGAAAGGTGGGTATGATGTTGATTCTACATCAATTAATATAAAAGCAAAGACTTAAATTGATCAGCTCTGTAAGGATGTCGTTAGGGGGACTTGACATGAGTGATGAACGATATGGACTGAGAGAAAGTCCTGGGAATCCACGCTATCAGCATTACATTTTGATGATAATCTCTAAATTCATCGTTTGGGTTGGTTTGGTTTCTTTGTTTTAATGACATATAAAATCTTCATGGATTATTTAATGCTAAATCCATCCTTGTAGAAGAACAGTAGTGGTACTATTTAATCTATAGCAGAGGAAATGAGTTGGTTCATACCTTTCCCAAGAGTATTAGTCCAAAAGTGAACATAGTAGCAAATAATTGGTAAATAGATACTTTCACCTTATTTATTTCAAAATTGTCTGATAGACATGACTCCTTTTCTAGTGTTATTATTGCCTGATGGTTTTGACAAGTTTATTTACATCTTCATTTGTTTGCATCTGTTTGCATCTATTTTCATCTGTTTTCATCTTCTTGTAGAACAGATGACAAATCTAAAGTTAAATAAGATGCATTTTCGAACAGTCGCCTTTTTATGAAAAGTATTCATTGAAAAAAAATCTTCAAAAGTATCAGAGTTTTCCATTACTTTTTTGGTTTTTTGATCTTGTGAATGATTTGAGTACTAATTAGGAAACACTGCCTCAAACAGTATTCCTATCTTACATTTTTTTTTCAAGTAAGATTAGAGATCCACCAATATTGCACATTTTATCCCCGTGGAAATCCCTAAAGATACTAGCATATATATGGACTGGCATATAATCTCTCTCTCTCTCTTCTCTCTCTCTCTCTCTCTCTTCTCTCTCTCTCTCTCTCTCTCTCTAGACTTCACTTCTTCTTCCTTCTCTGTTCCACTTCATGTAATTTCTTTCCCTTTATCTTTTCTTACCAACTTATTTTCTGCTTTCTTTCTTTTTTCAAAATATCAGAACTCAGAGAGACAAATATATATATATAAGTGTGTACTTATATTTACATATGTATATACAAAGTAAACAAAAAGTAATGCCATTTTGTTTAGGACAGGTATAATTACCAATACAAGAACATGTATCATACATCAAAATGAAGCTGGTCCTCTGTGGATCACATCCTACCTCTCCACATAGTCACCATTTCTCAAAATAGCAATGTTTCATCTTTGAATAAGAGTATGTATCCATGTCCGATAAAATTCTGATTGAGCCACTTCTTCACTACAGATTTCACTTCCTTGTCACTGTAATTAATGTTTGCCTTTCAAACCCTCTTTCATGGGGCTGAGTAAGTGAAATCTTTAGTAAACAAAATGGCATTACTTTTTTATTCACCCTTGTATATATATATATATATATAAGGGTTAGTCAAAAAAATAATGCCATTTTGTTTAGGACAGTTATAATTACCAACACATATGTGTGTATATATATATATATATATTATATATATAATTAATGTTGATATTATGATTTCACACTCATAACTTCAAGTTTCTTGGTAGTCCAATCATCAGATGAGAAGTGGTTGAGATGTAAAAAACCAGTCGTGAAATGGTAAAAATCAAATTTTTTTATATATATATATATATATATATATATATATATGTATGTATATTATATATATGAGTGGCACAGGTATCTCATCACAAGAATAATGTTTACCTCTCAAACTCTATTTCATGGGGCTGAAGAGATTATAGATGAATCTACTGAATATCAAGGATGTGATAAAGTTGTCCACCTGAATGAGGTGATTGTCTCCCTTTTCCTGATGCTTGTGTGTGGTCAAGCATTGTTATTCAGAAGGATGACATTGTCGATTTGCAAGTCGGATCTTACTCATCGGATTCTTGCACTGGGCCTCATTAGGATCTTAATGTAGGCCTTAGTTTTATAAAAAAAAAATTCACATGAAATAAAGAAAATGGCATTACTTTTTGACACCCTTGTATAATGGAATTTTAATTACCAAACATGACTTGAACGTTTTGGTTGTGTTCAAAAAGAGTTAATGTTTGAGGGTGCATTTTCTAGTTTTTATCAAATGTGTAGAGAGTTATCCTCCAGATATAGAAACAATATGATACTCACCGTCGCAGTGGGGTTTCTAACTACCGTCAAGTTAGTAGACGAGAAACACAGGCAAGCTGTAACTTAAATACAGTCCTTGCATGCTGCTGGATAATGCAAAGTGATGGCTGAAAGTGGGTACTTATCCATGTCTTACTCACTCTGAAATCCAACAGCCAATCAGAACTCAGGAAGTGGAACTTGCCTGAGTTCATAATGGAACAATCCAAAAGCTCCATATAGCCACCTACCAAACTCTAGTTTTAGTTTGGCATTCATATTATAACAGAGTTGAATACTTACACAAATCCAACAAAATGTACTCTTAATATTGTGAAACATTTTTTGCAGTGTATTTTTGTCAAGTTTCTAATGTTTTGGTTTGTTTTGAAAGGGAAAATATTGTCTTTTACATTTTCATTTTATACTTGTCTAGTTATTTAAGTAAAAATTTTTTTGGAGGTTGGAGATGTTTGCTTCCATTTATTTATGAATACCTATTAAAAAAATTATAAACGAGTTTTTATAAGGTTAGTATTCTGTGTTTTTTAAGGTGTTGTTTTTTATGGCCACTGATCTGAAAGATGAGAAGTGAATGTTCAGGATATAAAATGCCCAACGTATTTATTATGATTTTGTTTTAGCCGGAAACAGTTTCTCAATGGGCAAATGAATTTGTAAAGAATTTTGGTTTTATAATTTGAAAGGGTTTTTTTGGAGTGAGGTATATATATATATATGTGTGTGTGTGTGTGTGTGTATTTGGCAGCATTCTTTCATTTTATTACATGTAGAATTAAACAAAAGGCTTGTCTCCTGTTTAACAATTTTATTAACAATCTTTTCGAGCTTTGTGGTCAACCTTTTTACATTTGGATGAATCTGTGGATTAGTCCACCAAAGTTTTTATCCCAAAGTACTTTGGTGGACTAATCCACGCGATCCATCCAAACATAAAAACGTTGGCCTAGAAAAATTGTAAATAAAATTGTTAAACAGGAGACGTTTCTTTTTTTTAATTCTACATACACACACACAACCACACACACACACACATATATATATATATATATATATATATATATATATTATATATTATTTATATTTTGCTTGAAGGCAATTATAAATGCATGTATCGCAATAAAATTCGATAATTATAGAAAATAATCTTGACAAGTAAATCTCGCAAAGGATGGCTCGCTATGCAGAAACCGTACAGACTGTTTCGACCTTATTAAGTCTCTTCAGCGATGGTATACTAACGACTCCCTCGACAGGAATCGAAACCGGGACTTCACAGGCATAGTCAGAGACCATATCCGTTCGGCCGCCGGTACATAGCGAACAATCCCTGCGAAATTAACCTTGTCAATGATACTTTTACACGCCCCTTGCCATATAGTAGGTAAGTGACGTTTATTTAGTAAACAAACCTGGCCGTAAGCTCTTCGGCGAAGTGAATAGATTTTTGGATGTTTGTTTTTGTAGAAGCATTGTTGAGTAAATTTTATTTATATTTTTGCTTGAAGGCAATTATAAATGCATGTATCGCATAAAATTCGATAATTATAGAAAATAATCTTGACAAGTAAATCCCGCAAAGGATGGCTCGCTATGCAGAACACCATACAGACTGTTTCGACTTTTATAAGTCTCTTCAGCGATGTATACTTAACGACTCCCCTCCGACAAGAATCGGGTCATTGATGATTTGATTAATATATATAATGCCTCTATTAACAAAATTATCTATATCATATGCCCATGATGTGAGTCTCATGGATATGGACACTGACTTTGAGAAGACATGCCCTGTGGTGGCCTTGTCCTCTGTAATGCCTGCGATGGGCTACAAGACAATACAGTTTGTGGCTGCAAGATTACCATCAACTAGATTATTCAGTGATCTCCATGTGTGGTGTAGGCCAGTGGTTCAGGGGTAAAGTTTCAAGCTCTGTCTTTTCGTGCCACTGGTTTGATCTCTAGTGGAGAGATTGTGGTATACTCTGCTGATGAGAACCTAATAAGGTTGAAACAGCTGTCCCAGTGTTCCTCATGTCGCACACAGTGTTTGTTGAGTTGTTTGGTCATGGTAGATTTAATTAGTTATATAATAATATAATTCCTCTATTACAAAATTATACATAATATAATTAATTTATTACAAAATTTACATATATATATATATGAGGAAAAAATGAGTAAGAAAAGAAATGTAGATGGATAAAAATGAAAATTTTATCGATATTCACTTAATCGATATCACTTACACATATGTTCGGTCTGTTTTCAAAATGTATACGGATTTACGTTATTATTATATTAAAAATAATCCAGATGGAGTTGAAATGATGATGTAATAATAATAGGAAAAATGTATAAAATGTGTCCATAACACAGAGAGATTTTGACGACCTTCATCAGAGTGATTTTTTTATTTTTGAGTTGGAGACAAGAATAGAATTTTTAAATGTTCGAAAAAAAAAAAGGATATTTTTTAATCATTAGGAAGCAGAGGGCCGTTAGAGACAGTTAAAATTTTTGAAAGTTTTGGAGGATGGGTATATATTTGTATTGCAAAGAATGAAATGTTATAGTAATCTTAAAACTTGTTGATGTTATATATATATATATATTAAATGAATTGTATTTTATGTACGGTAGATTATTTATGATATTTTCCCTGTTTGGAATACATTTCTAAATGAATTTCTATTCTGTTTCTTTTTCAGTTGATCTTTACTGATGTGAAAAAACAAGCAGTATTTTGAAACATACAATGAGGCTGAACAAATGATACAAGTTCCCATCAATTTTGTGCCTAGCAGACCTTATGCATTCCAACTCAAGAGATTGGGGTTCTTGGTTACGATCTCAAAGCTGGAAAGTTAATTGTTCTATTTTTATGAAAGAAAAAAAGAACATTAACAGTAAAGTATATAGGCAGTTGTGTAATGGGTATCATTACAGGAAATGGACTTGTTCAACCAGAGTTCAAATTCTGGAACAAGGCGTTTGCATTTTCCCATAACCCTTAGGAAAGATAGAAATCACAACTATTTCTCCTCCAAGTAGGTTAAATAGTTGAGCAGACTGGGCTCTTTAACCTAAGTTTATGAGAAAGAAACTCTGAAGTCAAACTCTTTAAACTCTACTTAAGAAAGAAATTGACCTTGTGTCACATCCTACTCATGTGGAGGTGTTGGTAATATTATATATATTATATATATTATATATTAATATATTATTAGATATACATAAAAGATATACATGAGACATGCCCGACAATATATATGGGCGAAATGCCCACCTTGTGGCGTGAATATTGTAACGTCTTTCGTTTTTTGCAGTATTAAGGTTTTTTTTGGTTTGTAAACTCATTTGACTTTCCTTCTCCAACAAACAACTACGAAGTGAATGAGCTCTGATGATGATTTTGTAAAAATCGAAATATTGATCAGTATCAGCTTATGATTAATGATTATAAATTGTTTTCTTCTTTACAGCATTGTTGATGTTTTCATTCCACCTTTTCTTACTCAATATATTTATATTTTACATACATTATGGAGTAAAGAGGAAATCAATCTGACAATATGTGAAGAAATGTAGACAAAACACAGATGACGGATGAATTCTTGATTGATAAATGTGATGCTAACGCCAACAAGGATACCGTCAACTGACATAAGAGGATTGACTCCTCCACACAAGACCTCATCTCACATCCTGAAGAAGTCATTAGACCAAAACATTATAGTGTTACATCATCCCAAGAATAAATATTCATCCTTGTAACATCCTGGTTTATCAAATCTATTTTAAGAGTAAAAAAAACAATTTGAAATGAAACTCTTTCCCTCAATAAAATATGCGTGCATCTATTGATTATTAATTAAATGATATTTGAATATTTACCGTAAATTTTAACAAATCATTGGTATTTATTATAGTAACTTTTTAGTTAACCACTGATAACTGAAAATATGTCGTTCTTTTGTAATAATTTTTCTCGTAAAACCTATACGGTAGATATCTTTTAAATACATAAAATAACTAAAATATATAATATTTGTGTGCTTTTGTTATCATTAAAAATTTTTGTAAAAAATTAAGGTGACAGACTCAATTTTGAGTGATAGTTAATACAGGCTTGTTCTTGTATTCTATGTATGAGGATTTGGTGAGTAATGTGATGAAAGAAAAAAAACAGTGACATTGTCGGTTAAAGACGAAATTGAACCAAATTCTCCTATTATAGATATATATATATTTTTAATATTAATAAAATTAAATCCAGCACTGGTATTTGTAAACAACATGAAGTTTAGAAGTATTTTGATTGGAATTATCCAAAATAATTAGAAGTTATATGATATATAATAATTATATTTACTCTCTCTCTTCTTCTCTCTCCTCTTCTCTATATATATATATATATAATTATTATATATTAAGTATTATATATAATAATGTTTTTTTGATTTGTGTGAGCATGGGTTTGAAATAAATATTTCAGGGGTGTCAGCGCCTTTGCAAGAATGTCCTAGACTGACGACAATTGATAAGATATATATATATTATATATATTATATATATATTCAAATATTAAAAAAGTTCAACTTTTATTAGATTGATTTTTCTGCTTATGACCCTTAGGTAAAAATTTTCAAAATTATTCAATTTAAAATATTTTTCACCCTTTTCATTGAATGTTAAGTCATTAAATAAGTTCACTCTTCATTCATTCACACATGAATTGATAGTCCCTCTGGCATTCATCAAGTCTATAGATCATAAATTTAATCTTGAAATATAGTCTAGAATAAAAATACTCTATGATGTGGCTTAGGGCAAACCAGTCAGTATTAACAAATGTTTATGTGGGACTGTTGTTTAATCATCCTTATGTATAGAATGAGATATAGATACTATATTACATATACATACGAATATAGATACATATGAGTATAAAAACAGAGTTCGCGTTGCTATGGGTACCTTGAGCGGCGTTTTGGTGTGCTATATCTGTCGAATTCTAAGGAACTGGTCCTTTCATATATATGTTACTAAAAAATCTAGATTTTTGTTACATGACGACACGTTATTCATTTACCCAAAACTTATTTAACTAATATCATATGTAAACTAAATATGTGGAACACCTCGCATTAAACTTTCTCATGAACTCAAACAAAAACCACTACCATTTTTAGACAACACTATTATAAACAAAACAGACATTTTAGAATTTAAAGTTTATCATAGAATACCAACAAAAATGACTATCCATTTTTATTCCCACCAAACAATAAGATAAAAAAGTGGTATCATAATAGGTTTCTTTCTTAGAGCATCAGGTATGCAAATAAGAATATTTAGGAAGAAGAGAAAAAAGGAAATTTAATATCATTGAAAATATTTTCTTAAATTACAATCCCTTTAAACTTCATACACTCGTGCTAAAAAAAGCATTGAAAAACATATAGAAAAATAACACGTACATCTCCAATAACATCACACATACAAACAAAAACAACTCTGATCATACAAGTACATCAATACTTTCTAATAACCCTATCACTGATAAATAAATAAGAACTAAAAAAGAATAGGTATTAAACGTTACTCACATCCCACTAAAACAGTCAAAACATTTTACAGAATAAAAATAATCATAAAAACACAACATTCCAAAGCTGAATTTTCTACACAATAGATTGCTTAATTTGTACAAAAAATATGTAGGTGAAACTTCCAGATCCTTATCTAAATGCCTATCCGGAACAAGATACATATTAAACGAGGTTTCTAACAACGCCTCTAGCCCTAACATATTTAGACCATAACCATACCTTTGATTTTAAAGGTGCCAAATATTAACCACATCACATATCACACTATAGTAGAATTATGGAATTCTTGTCGTTATTCTCACCCATCAAACCATACCAAAGACAAGGCTTTTTTAATGATTATCCCCTTTTTTGCGAACACTGTAATCAGAAGAAATCATTAAAATCCCCTTCAATGACATTTTCCGATATATACGTCCAAACAAATTTAAAATTTCACATATCCAAAAAAAATAAAAACCTTAAATCATTTCATACTTTTTACTTTATATATTAAGAAAATAAAAAATAAAAAATTACAAATTAATTACAAAATAAAAATTCTTTCTAAAAGTCCGCTTGCAGACCTATTGTCAAAGGTTTAATACTCGATCCTGTTTGAATAGAGAATTCGTCTAGTGTCAAACTTGGAATATTGTTCTTCTTTTTTACATAAGAGCGATTACCTATGATTCGCGTGACGGAGAATAATGTTGGCGGAAGTGCTTCATATTTGAAACTACACATCGACTTTTTGCAACATCAGGTTTTCATTTTGAATTCATATACTTTTTTGCAACACAAGTGTGATACTGATGGTTGGAAGGCACGAACATGGTCAGAATAAATAAAAATAAATAAGAAAGAGAGTAGGTTGAAGGTCCGGGCACACGTAAAAGCGCCACTACGTGTGTGGCTGACCTTTTTACGAAGTCCAAAGATCTAGGTTCGTAAAGTTGAAAGAGACCTGTATCGCACCCACACATTGAATGGCACACATTTATGATAATCTCTTCCTTAGGCACCCAGGTATTAATTAGCAGAAAAGGATTTTTTAGGAAAATTTCATTCTTTTTGAAAATATTTACTGTATCTACATATGTAAGACGATTGTCTTGGAAAATATATATGCAGTACTTTATTTTAAGACGTTACAATGCGCGCACTCAATCGACACACACCAGCGGCAATTTCCTTAAGTGACAAGCACTCTGTCGTGGATCGGAGGAAGACGATCGGTTTGGGGAAGGGGGGAATTGACATTAAAGTACAACTAAACTCGAGCCCTTAAGTAGTTACAACTACGGCCCGTTGAAAACAGTGTCAAAAGCATCGCGTAGGATAGACGCGTAGCAGCCAGCAAAGTAGTATTTACAAACCACGCCCCTTCTTCCATGTGATCTTGTTTTACACTTGTTGTTGTTTTGTTTTAATTCCTTATGTGAGCCTTTTTTCTTGACTCGTGCTTA
>JALAJA010000641.1:0-23363 GCA_023376005.1 Doryteuthis pealeii | reverse complement strand
GATAATCAGTAGTAATGTATCAGTTAAAGCTAGCTGTACCATAACCCCGACGGAGGTACCCGATACACGAGGAAGCTAGTTAGTAAATCTTTATTATTTTTTTGTGATTTTTTATTAAATGATAATTAATGAGGACAACAGTTTTGTGGAGATTCAAATAATACAAATTATCAAGCCTCATCTAAAAAAACTCACACAAATGGAGTTTAATAGTTTTGAATTCAGAGTTTCCTTCTCCTCGATCAGTCACCATACCAAAGTTAAAGAACCAAGTCTGCCCTTTATTTACCCATAGCTGGAGAGATAATAGTTGGATTCAATACCTTTCACAATGGGATTAGTTCTATCTGAAATGAAACCAGCCTCATCCAGGGTTTGAATGGGCCACCATGTCCATTTTCCACTATGATAATCATTACATGAGCGCCTCATGTTGCTAGATTATATATCAAAATTCTTTCATTAAAATATTTGTCTTATCTTTTCTTTTCTTTTTTTACCCAAGCAATGTCAGGTACTTCTACTAGTATATATACTAATATGCTATAATTATATTCCAATGTGTGGTATTAAAACATGCTTCTATCTATAGCTGTATTGTTTTTAATCAATTTTTTTAAAATTGTAATAAGTGTTTTAATTAGCACATAGTACGAAAGCATAAAAAAACCGCTAATCTTTCGAGAAAAAATCCTGTTTGATATCATTTTATTAAATAAGTAGATGACGGGATTACTTTTTTAAATTCCAATTATTTCCTGCAATTCAATCCCATTCTAAGTGCCTCTATCAGTCGTTTATATTTTTTCGACAAATCCTGTGTGAACATCATTGATTAATTATGCTGAGTCGTGGGTATCTCACTCTAAGATAAATAAAAAAAACTTTGGAGTGAGTGCACGAGTGTGCTCACTTCAAATAAATGATTAAATAAGTGTGCAAGGAAATTGTGCTTAAATTTCCAATAGTTTCTGTAATTAAATCATCATTTAACCAATTAACAACATCTGTTTTTTAATAACAAAAAAGTATAAGGCTTGGCCTTTTTTTTCTTATTGGCAGCTTCTGGGGGTCCACGTGTATAATCCATTCACGACTGACAGGAAGTAGCACAGTGATTGATAGACACCTTAGATGTTATGCATATGTTTCTCTCTACCGAAACAGTTTAGTAACAAATGTACTTAAACCTGAAACGAAAAGCATAAATAAACAAGCAAATATACACATAACATTGTATATGAAAGTGTGTGGTGTAGTGCTTATATATATATATATATATAATATATATATATATATATATAGAGAGTTTTATAATTTACTTGAAGCATTGTGTATATATTGGTTAGTAGGTTGATTTAGAAAGCTATCACCATGAAGATATAAAGAAAAAAATAATAATACGGTAACAATGGTCTTGTGTGTTAACCTGTATTTTATTCTTGAATTTTCGAGATAAAATCTCTTTTTCAAAAGATCACTGGAACTGCAGTAGTCTAGTTATGGCATTTCTATTTAAATATTTTGAAAAAGAGATTTTATCTCGAAAGATAAAATACAGGTTAACACACAACACCATTGTTACCGTATTATTATTTTTTTCTTTTACATCTGCATTGTGATAGTCTTCTAAATCAACCTCCTAACCAATATATATATATATATATATATATATATATATATATATTATATTATATATATCCTGGCAGTCAGGGTTCGAATCATACACAGAGCAGTCTCCTGTCTATAACTCTGCAAATATACACATATCCTTGTATATGAAATTGCTTGGTATCGTGCTTATATATATATATATATATATATATATATATATATATATATTATAAAATGGGTACAAGAGATAACCTCGATTTTCACCATAAGGATCTTCAGGGTTAAATCCACTGAATTAATCGAGGTACTGATTAATTGCAGTCGATCACACGTGTGTGTTCATTTGTATTAGAGAGGTCGTTTCATTAACAGGTTTAATGTGTTCCATTCGTAACTCAATGTTCCCGCATTATAATTGAATTTTCCTTTTGAAATAGAATGAAATCTCTTTAATCCGTTCTAGCAATTATCCCTCATAGAAAAAAAAAAAAAACAAAAAAAAACACCATAATTTTTCATTACATTTTTTTTTATATAGACAAAATATCCCATATTGTATAAAAACAGTTGAGATTCTAATTAATGTTGAGTCATCATAGCCATGAGCAAGGACCAGATATTTGTTTATATTTTCGTTTTCCTTCATCTTCACGCTGTGATCTGGATGGAATTGCAATATCTACCAGTTAACAAGTTTTCTTTTTGTTGTTAATCAATACTAGTTTGGGTCTTCTAGCTGGCATAAGGTGATCCGTTGTTAACTCAAGTCCTAAAGAATTATATGTTTCATTCTCAAAAACATTATTATTATTATTATTATTATTATTATTATTATTATTATTATTATTATTATTATCAGAGGGCAACATGGTTTTAAAAAGGCAAACTGGTTTCTCTACTCTTTGAAATAGTAAAAGATTTGGCCTTAAATAAAGAATCCATATAGAACAAAGAAACTGCAGATACGCACTGACTTTAAAGTATAAATCGTGTTCAATTCCACTTGAAAAATTTATGAATATCGTATTTTCTTGATCAAAGTTATGGAAATATTTTCTTTGAATTATCACAAAGACGACTGTTAAACACACCTAATCAAGTCAAAGAAAGATTGCATTTCATGAAACAGATCACAGATTTTATATGCTTTCACAACCATGTATATATATATATATATATATATATATATATAATATATATATATATATATATATTATACCACCCATCCGTCACAGTAGGATGTGCCACAAGATCAATTTCTTAAGCGGAGATAAACAGGTTTGGAATTCAAAGTTTTTCATCTCCTAGACTGGTTACCAAGCCAAAGTTAAAGAGCCCAATCCGCCTTACTATTTACCCATAGCTGAAGAGAGCAAAGGTTATTAGTGCTATCTGAAAATGCAAACAGCCTCGTCCAGGATTTGAACTTGTCTCGTCGTGTTCATTTCCTATAACGCCAACAATCAAACAACGTATATATATATATATATATATATATATATATATATATATATATATGTGTGTGTGTGTGTGTGTGTGTGTGTGTGTGTGTGTGTGTGCATGTGCGTGTGCGTGCGAGGTGTGATGAGAAAGTATCGAAACTGAATCTGTCAATACCTTAAAATGCTCAATATCTTCTAATAATAAATGCGAATGCCAGTGTCTCACATTTTTTCAATTTTACTCCAAGAGGTCGTAGCCCAACATACCATACCCATTTGTAGTCAGGCCGACTCGGTCAGCAAATTAAACAATTCCGTTTCGAATCTAGACCCGCAATCTTCAATTGTTGCATTCCCAAATTTTAATTTCTGCGATTGTTTTCTGCGATTCTTTGGCGTGATTTTATTTTCGACGAATTCTTTTGTATGATAACAATTTTTATAACTTGGAAATAATTTGGGGATAATCAAAATTAATAGCGAAATACAGCAGAAGTCCCGCATGTAAAAGAATTAATTGTTTGTATGGAAAGTAAGGACCCACGTACATCAAATTGTCTTTTTTCTAGTTAGGGGCCATACCCGTCTACATTACCTGATAGTTGGTACGTTGGAAAAGTTTGGAGAAATTTTCCAAATCGGGGTTTGAAGGCCTTTTTTTTTTTTACTTCCAAACGCGCTATTAAAAAAAAAAAAATGTGTAACACTATCGAAAATTAATAAATAGCATTGAATTTTGTTTTTTAGCAAGGCCCAAACGGGTCTAATAATGCCTGATAGTTTGCAACTTTGAAATTTTTGTTTCACTTTAAAAATGTTGCTTAAATTCATATACTGAAAATCGAAGCTTAAAAATACATGAAAAAGACGTCAAAACAGGGCATTTTTCACTTTGTTTTGATGCATGTAAAAAAAACCTTAAAAACGCCTGGCGGACCCCTTAAAACTATTAAATTAAGATCCCAACTGTTGTTTCTAATTAGGGGCCATGCCCGTCCACATTACCTCATAGTTAGTACATTGGAAAAGCAGAAGAATTTGATTTTTTAAATGATAAAAGATAAGCTTAAATATCGTGCAATACTTGAGTGCAATAATCAAATTTTGAAATCGTCTGGAGTGTATTGTTTCCACATATGTCACATACGTCAGCAGCCTGCATCGCAAAAAGGAATCTCTGCCAACAGAGGAGCAGATTGCAATCAAAAGAGAGTCAAGTCTGCATCAAGGCAAAGAAAGTCCCATGCAAACGAAAGCCCAAATCTAACAGCAGCCAGGAAATGTTCCAATTCTGAGAATATGCAAATACCTAGGCATTCTTCTAATTAGGAATGACAGTAATCTCTGCGCAATGTTCTTCCAATCGACAGTCTTCAGTTTAAACATTCTCCCAACTGTATATCACACTCGTCTCACCAACAATATCAGAATGTATTTCTCTATCTCGCTCGTCTAGACAACAAAATGCTACTGCAGTTGTTTTCTCTGGTCTGGGAGGGCAGGTCCTTAAAATATACCTCAATCTCACCACATCCGGGCTCCTCACTCAGAATTGTCCGTACAGCACGTGCGACACTCGTCAGCACTGCAAGTACGCCTCAATCCTCACAACGCGACTGCTTACATCCAGGTTACTCTGCACTGCTCGTCCGCATTCTGAAGGATGCGGGTTCGACTCTAGGTCAGTCCTACACGCCAGGCAAAGCCTAGCTCGCTTCCTTCGAGAATACGGCAAGTCTTCACGCCCGCCACTCTCTCTGTCATACCGTGTTGCATAAGGTAGGTCCCTTCTCTCACTACAACTCTCAAACTCCTGAACAAGAAGTATTCAGGAGAGTAACAATGCATAAAGTGTCGTAGTTGGAACGACAGGTCGGCATTTAATTTAGTCTAGAATATATATAGCTACCAACCCCTCCGAACGAGCAGGATGTGACACATGGTCAATTACTTAAGCGGAGTTTAACAGGTTTGAATTCAGAGTTTTCCTTCTCCTAGACTGGTTGCCTAACCAAGGTTAAAGGGCCCAGTCTGCCCTACTATTTATCCATAGCTGGAGGGAGAGTAGAATTTATACCTTTCCCAAGGGTATTAGCGCTAAGTGATATGCAATTAGCACATCCAGGATTCGAACTCGGGACGACGAGTCTAGAACCATGACTTTAACCATTACACCACGCGCTTCCCATTTAGTCTAGAATATAAGTCAAGAGTTTACATAACTGACTATCATGATAAAGTAATAATGTCTAGACACTACAGGTGTCCAAGTCAGTGCTTATTAATATTTTAACTCTTTGCTTACTTTAAACCACCCACTGCGATGCTACCGTAAGCCACAGGCAGTTTTGCGGTGAATAGATCGTGAATTATGAAATATCCCATCATACAGGTAAAAAATACAAAGAAAATTTGGTACAGCCATGGGGGACAATTTGGTTGAAAATATGTAGTTAGTCTCGATACTTTTTTAACTAAATAATTTTGTTTAAGGTTTGAGTTGTTGTTTTTTTTTTGTTTAATGGCGTATCAATCATCGTGGGTTATTTAATGCCAAATCCATCCTTGTAGAACAAAAATAGTGGTACTATTTAATCCATAACTGAGGAGATGAGAGGTGGTCTTCCCTTTCCCAAGGGTAGTTATCCAAAAGTGAACATAATAGCGTAACTAGAGATCGAACTCATTTGCTACGATGTCACAGTCCAACACGTTAACCACTGCACCACGGGGACTCCTCAATTTTAGTAAAGCACCGGGTTGATCAAGTGCAATAGTCTCCATATTCAGCCTAATTTTGCCAATGTGATCTATCCTTGTTATTCTAACTGAAAATTAATTTTTACTGTATGATCTAACTCTTTGCCGGCCAAATTTCCTCCACGGCTGTACCACATGAAAAACCTTCACAGGCGCGTTGCCTTGATGAGAAGTGGCCACTACACTAGTACGAAACCAATGGTAACAATCACCATTTAATTGTATAGGACACAATATATATATATGTGTGTGTGTGTGTGTATGTGTGTATGTGCGCGCGCGTGTGTATGTGTGTGTGTGTGTGTGTGTGTGTGTGTGTGTGTGTGTGTGTATTATAATGAATATGGTCCGCTAAATGGTTGGATTTTTTCTTAATTTATTATAACAAGCGTGATTTTTATTTTCATTGTCACGCCTAATATAACGAATTAAAAGAAAAAATGAAAACCATTTTGTGGATGATTAACTCTTTGCCTACCAAATTTCGCCTACGGCTGTACCATTTTTTTTTTTTTGTATTTTTTACCTGTTCGATGGGATATTTCAAATTTGACTATCTATTCACCTCAGAACTCATTTCTATTTAAATAAAGTCCTATTATTATTGTATGATGAGTCCTTCTGATTAATCATAATGAACTAAACATCAGTTTTTTTTTGTAATTTGCTTACGGTACGATTTCAGTCATTAGAGAAGCGCTGTGAGCAGCTTAAAGAAGGTAAAGTGTTAAGGACGTGTGACTGTTCCTTGTTATCTGAACTAAACATTCATCCTAAATATGAAAGTAATGAGAGGAATATCAAAAAAATTATTTGAAAGATTTACATTTCCATCTTAGTCAATGATGTGACCCAAGGTCATTTAGGTGCATCAGGTCTTTCAACAGCATATACGTTCACATAGATGACCCAACTTGTGTTGATCAATCCCCACCACCACCCACCAAAAAAAAAGAAAAAGAAAAGAAAACATTGGAGTACAAATTATCGTGCCAAAATTGGTTAGCACGAAATCTTGTATAGAGAAGAATACTCATCTCAACACGAGATATCGTCTTAATTAAAAAGAATCTCAATACGAGATATCGTTCCATTTTTTTTTTTTAAATAAGAAATAAATACACTAGAATAAAAATTATTTATAGCAAAAAAAATCTCAAAAAAAAAAAAAAAATAAGATAAATAAACAAATTATAATACTCAGTACCGGAAAATATTATTCCAATTAATTTTTTGAAAAAAGTGTTATTGTACCTAACCTAAGAGAGAGAAAACTACTTGTAGATAGCATATTAGGATATGTGTCAAAACTGGGCAGAGAAAAGTACTGTTTACTTAGTTGAAGAATGCACAACTCCTTAAATGTGGGAGATTACATAGACATACTATGTGTATCAAGAAAAGAAGAAATGGTATTTGTTTGAATTCTTTAGAGGTTTGATAATTGAACACATAGCATAGTGGATAAAAGCGTTGGGTTAAACAGTTCTAAGTGACAGTTATCTCTAGGCTACAGGTTCAATCCTGGTTCGGAGCAGCAGTAACATGCGGTACCGTAGCCTCATTTTGAGGTCAGCAATCATTGGACGGCCAATATTGGAATGTAGTACTAACTTTTAGGAAAAAATTATCGTTCCCGTTGTACAGATAACAATAAAGATGAGGACAATAGTCCGAATAATCCAAATAATACTAAAGAAGAAGTAATAGGACTCGCCAGCGTAGAGGATTGCGGAGATGCGACAATTCCAAGGCTCGAAAAGAAAGACTTATAATTATTATATTTATTAACAGCAATTGCAATATTTGAACAAACAGAAATTCAACAAAAACCCAGAAACAGAAACAGAAATAAGAAGAAAAACAACTGCATGAATACTTCAAGCAACAAATTGGGGAGATGCCAGACTAGATTATCTTAACATGGCCAGCAGGGCTCGACATTAAAGCCGTCCCGTCGTCTCGGGGACGATAAAAATTACATCCGGGACGATCAATACGTCATCCGGTACAGTTTGCCGGGGACGGTAAAAATTTTTCCTAAAAGTTAGTACTACATTCCAATATTAGCCGTCCAGTGATTGCTGACCTCAAAATGAGGCTACAGCACGGCAGGTCTATTCTCAAAGCCATGTAATGAATAATGGCGGAGGAAGATAGTTTAAAAGGACCGAATTATATACTACTAACCCGTCCTTTCTCTTCCTTCCAAATCCTTAAACACTGTGCAAGGACAAATTCTTTCATTTACGATTCACAACCCAGTATGATAAAATTTACAAGTAAAAAAGTATTTTTTTTTTAGCTCAAAACACACTAGGAAATGGATTCTTTGTCCAATTATCCAGAATTATCACTGCTTCAGTTTTCTTAATGTTTTATTACATGTTATTATTATTACAAGTTCTTAATGTTTTATTACATGTTTTATTACATGTTATTATTAATGTTTTATTAATGTTTTATTACATGTTATTATTATTACATGTTATTATTATTACAAGTTCTTAATGTTTTATTACATGTTTTATTACATGTTATTATTAATGTTTTATTAATGTTTTATTACATGTTATTATTATTACATGTTATTATTATTACAAGTTCTTAATGTTTTATTACATGTTATTATTAATGTTTTATTAATGTTTATTACATGTTATTATACATGTTATTATTATTACAAGTTCTTAATGTTTTATTACATGTTTTATTACATGTTATTATTAATGTTTTATTAATGTTTTATTATGTATTACATGTTATTATTATTACAAGTTCTTAATGTTTTATATTACATGTTATTATTAATGTTTTATTAACATGTTATTATTACATGTTAGTATTATTACAAGTTCTTAATGTTTTATTACATGTTTTATTACATGTTATTATTAATGTTTTATTAATGTTTTATTACATGTTATTATTATTACAAGTTCTTAATGTTTTATTACATGTTATTATTAATGTTTTATTAATGTTTTATTACATGTTATTATTATTACAAGTTCTTAATGTTTTATTACATGTTTTATTACATGTTATTATTAATGTTTTATTAATGTTTTATTACATGTTATTATTATTACATGTTATTATTATTACAAGTTCTTAATGTTTTATTATTATGTTTTATTACATGTTTATTATTAATGTTATTATTGTTTATTAATGTTATTACATGTTATTATTATTACATTTACAAGTTCTTAATGTTTTATTACATGTTTTATTACATTTTATTATTAATGTTTTATTAATGTTTTATTACATGTTATTATTATTATGTTATTATTATTACAAGTTCTTAATGTTTTATTACATGTTTTATTACATGTTATTATTAATGTTTTATTAATGTTTATTACATTTATTATATTACATTTAGTATTATGTTTTAATGTTTTATTATGTTTTATTAGTTTTATTAATGTTTTTATTACATGTTATTATTATTACAAGTTCTTAATGTTTTATTACATGTTTTATTACATGTTATTATTAATGTTTTATTAATGTTTTTATTACATGTTATTATTATTACAAGTTCTTAATGTTTTATTACATGTTTTATTACATGTTATTATTAATGTTTATTAATGTTTTATTACATGTTATTATTATTACATTTATTATTATTACAAGTTCTTAATGTTTTATTACATGTTTTATTACATTATTATTAATGTTTTATTAATGTTTTATTACATGTTATTATTATTACATGTTATTATTATTACAAGTTCTTAATGTTTTATTACATGTTTTATTACATGTTAGTTTTATTACATGTTATTATGTTACATGTTTTATTACATGTTTTATTACATGTTATTATTAATGTTTTATTAATGTTTTATTACATGTTATTATTATTACAAGTTCTTAATGTTTTATTACATGTTTTATTACATGTTATTATTAATTTTTTATTAATGTTTTATTATTATTATTACATTTATTATTATTACAAGTTCTTAATGTTTTATTACATGTTTTATTACATGTTATTATTAATGTTTATTAATGTTTTATTACATGTTATTATTATTACAAGTTCTTAATGTTTTATTACATGTTTTATTACATGTTTATTAATGTTTTATTAATGTTTTATTACATGTTATTATTATTACAAGTTCTTAATGTTTTTTACATGTTTTATTACATGTTATTATTAATGTTTTATTAATGTTTTATTATGTTATTTTATTACATGTTATTATTATTACAAGTTCTTAATGTTTTATTACATGTTTTATTACATGTTATTATTAATGTTTTATTAATGTTTTATTACATGTTATTATTATTACAAGTTCTTAATGTTTTATTACATGTTTTATTACATTTATTATTAATGTTATTAATGTTATTACATGTTATTATTATTACAAGTTCTTAATGTTTTATTACATGTTTTATTACATGTTATTATTAATGTTTTATTAATGTTTTATTACATGTTATTATTATTACAAGTTCTTAATGTTTTAATTAATGTTTTATTACATGTTATTATAATGTTTATTAATGTTTTATTACATGTTTTATTATTACAAGTTCTTAATGTTTTATTACATGTTTTATTACATGTTAATTAATGTTTTATTAATGTTTTATTACATGTTATTATTAACATGTTATTATTATTACAAGTTCTTAATGTTTTATTACATGTTTATTACATGTTATTATTAATGTTTATTAATGTTTTATTACATGTTATTATTTTACAAGTTCTTAATGTTTTATTACATGTTTTATTACATGTTATTATTAATGTTTTATTAATGTTTTTATTACATGTTATTATTATTACAAGTTCTTAATGTTTATTACATGTTTTATTACATGTTATTATTAATGTTTATTAATGTTTTATTACATGTTATTATTATTACAAGTTCTTAATGTTTTATTACATGTTTATTACATGTTATTATTAATGTTTTATTAATGTTTATTACATGTTATTATTATTACAAGTTCTTAATGTTTTATTACATGTTTTATTACAGTTATTATTAATGTTTTATTTATTACATGTTATTATTATTACAAGTTCTTAATGTTTTACATGTTTTATTACATGTTATTATTAATGTTTTAAATGTTTTATTACATGTTATTATTATTACAAGTTCTTATGTTTTTAATGTTTTATTACATGTTTTATTAATGTTTTATTAATGTTTATATATTATATTATTATTACATGTTATTATTATTACAAGTTCTTAATGTTTTATTACATGTTTATTACATGTTATTAATGTTTTATTAATGTTTTATTACATGTTATTATTATTACATGTTTTATGTTTTAATGTTTTACATGTTTTATTACATGTTATTATTAATGTTTATTAATGTTTTATTACATGTTATTATTACATGTTTTATTACATGTTATTATTAATGTTTTATTAATGTTTTATTACATGTTATTATTATTACAAGTTCTTAATGTTTTATTACATGTTTTTATTACATGTTATTATTAATGTTTTATTAATGTTTATTCATGTTATTATTATTACATGTTATTATTACAAGTTTTATGTTTATTACAGTGTTTTATTACATGTTATTATTAATGTTTTATTACATGTATTATTACATGTTATTATTATTACAAGTTCTTAATTACATGTTCATGTTATTATTAATTTATTACATGTTATTAACAAGTTCTTAATGTTTTATTACATGTTATTATGCTACTGATGACTGACAAGTATAGATGATGCTAATGAATTAAACAAAAATATTTTGATTTCGGGACGGTCCAAACCCCATTTGGGACGGTTGATAATTTTTGTTCGGGACGGTCATAAAAAAAGTTAGTGTCGGGGCTTGATGGCCAGTATTGGGAATTGCGGAGATGCAACAATTCAAGGACTCGATGAATACACAAAAGAGCAAAGAAAACTAATCAGCGCTTTTAGGAACAACAACGTCCACTGAACTCTTGGCCTACCAAATTTACCCCATGGCTGTGTAGGGAATTATCTTCCTTTTGCCGGAAGAGTTATCTCCTCTCTGCGTTGCTGTTTGTTCCCACTAGGGGGACCTCTGGTAGTTAGGCGCGTTTATTCAAACGCTGCTTCCTCTTTTAGCTACATCTCCGGAACGAGCACATGGGTTAGACTACTGTCTACCCCTTTCTCGGCGGGGCTCGCCCCCCCTCTTAGTAAGTGGTCTCTATGTACGGATGCTCCAGTCCTTTAAATGTATATATGTTTATGTACACTATCTTGTATTTTATGTATCATTTCCATGCGCTGTTATCTATATAAAATGTTTTGTCTCACAATCATCTAGTTATGACTTTGTTATAACTTTGAATCTTACAACTTGTGACCCCGACGTGATGCGGACATACAACTTTCTTGGTCCTAGTCGGTTCCATAAATGGCTGTGAAAGTACTATGGACTTAACAGCTGTACCATTTTTTTTTTTGTATTTTACCTGTATGATAGAAAATTTCAAAATGTCACTATTTATTCACCACAAAACTAATTCTATTCAAATAAAATCTTATTATTATTGTAATCTGAGTCCTTCTATAATTATTATAATGAGGTAAACATCTGCTCTTTTGTACTTTGATTAGGTGTGTGAGAAAGCCGCTGTGAGCTGTTTAAAGTAGGTACAAAGTTAAGAACAAAGAGAAAAATAAAATCTAGAAGACAAAAATTGGAAGAAAAACAACTGTATGGATACTTCAAGCACAAAACGAGAAGATTGCATTCAATATTTTCTAACCATGGCATAGAAGGAGAAACCTTACGAAATAAACTGAATCTCTTTTTATAGAAGAACAAAATAATACCATGAGGACAAATCATATAAATAAATAAATATCAAATATCAATTAATATCATATATATATATATATATATATATATATATATATATATATTATATATATATACATCAAATATCATATCAAATAAATCAATATATCTATTAATAATGGAGATTTGCTTCCGGTCTTTGTCTGTAACAAAAACTGCGTCACTGCTTACGTCACATTACCCAACACATTATCCAACGTCATAACATAGAATAATGAGTATTGTCTTACGTTGCATGCTCAAAATGTGAGCATGCAACGTTAGACAATTCTCATTGTTTCAATAAATAGATGCCCGGCGCTATATATTTATATATAGATTGTTTTATTCTAATATAATATTTAAAGTTATCGGAACTGTTTCCATTTCAAATTGTCTTTCTTTCTTTCTTTTTTTTTTTTTTTACTCCTTTAATAAATTTGACGATTTTACATACTTATGGTACACACTCTATGACATTGAGTTTTCAGCTCCCATCCCCTCAGGCAATATATTTCAAAAATCTATTTTACATCGCCCGGAGGGTGTGTTTTTTATTTTGTACTAGTAATAAATAATTCACAGTAATAATGTAAAACTGAATAATAAAGAATATAAGGTTTAATTGTTATGATAGTTATAACTGAATAACTGTAAAGAGGTGCAGTCGGTGAATTCTACTGCCCCAGCTGACTGGGCGGTTTACTTTTTGAATGTACAATATTAATTTCTGCCAATTTATTGAATGATAATTGCAGCACGCTTCACTTAATTAGTATATTTGTTTGCAATTAATTATAATGTGATTTATATAAGTAAGATGTGATTCAACTGCAAACTTACAGACCGCCCCCTCGTTACCTTTAAGTGACTGGGAAATAGAACGTAGAATACGTAGTTACTTTTCTTAGCGGATTTATTCTTTAAATTTGAACTATCGCCAAAATCTCATTCTTAAGAATGTGGTCTTGTTTTTATATTTGATTGTAGAACGACACCGAGCTTTCATGTTTGCTTTGATGGTTTCTTCAGCTCTTTGAAATAAATCACAAGATTAAAAATGATGAAGAATCGTTAGATATCAAAGAATATGTAGCGCTCAAGTTTTGGTCTCGACCACTGAAGTTGTCTTCGTATGGACAAGTCAGGGTGTAGTATGATTTATTCTCGCGTATGCAAAACATTTCATGTCGAATTAACAAGAAGAATTGTATTGTCTGAGAAAACCTAGGAAAGTCAATACAAGAACCACAAGAGTAATATATATATATATATATATATATATATATATATATATATATATACATATATTTACCAACACCTCCGCACGTGTAAGATGTGGCACAAGGTCAATTTCTTAAATGGAGTTTAACAGGTTCGAATTCAGAGTTTTCGTTCTCCTAGACTGATTACCTAGCCAAGGTTAAAGAACCGAGTCTGCTCTACTATTTACCTATAACAGGAGGGAGAGTAGTTGGATGCATACCTTTCCCAAGAGTATTAGCCAGGCCCCGATACTAACTTTTTTCATGATCGTCCCGAACAAAAATTATCAACCGTCCCAAATGGGGTTTGGACCGTCCCGAAATCAAAATATTCTTGTTTAATTCATTAGCATCATCTCTACTAGGGTGGCCCCCAAATCGTTTGCTACGTTTTTAAAAACGAATTAAAATTAATTAAACCTACTATTCAAAGGTCAAACTTTTGTTTGTAGTAATAACTTTTAGGAAATTTTTTTACCGTCCTCGTCAAACTGTCCCGGATTACATATTGATCGTCCCGGATGTAATTTTTATCGTCCCCGGGACGGCGTTAATGTCGAGCCCTGGTTATGACATGGGTTATATAGAGAGTTGTATGAAATAAGGTTGATATTTTTTCGTAGTAAAAGTATTGAGGCTGCTGGTAAAAGAGGACAGTATATAAATAACCTCCAAATCGTAACAGGTTATGATCCCGCGCAGTGGAAGCGTGCTGGGCCTGTTACGATTTTTGTGGCCATTTTTAGGCTGCAAGTAAGAACACTTTACAGTGGAGATCCCTTGAGTTCCTTAGTGTTAGGTAGAATCCTTTGGTTGTTCCTTAGTGAAGCATCCTTGTGTTGAGCAGAATCCTTGGTTGTCCCTCGGTGTTAGGCGGAATCCTTTGGTTATTCCTTAGTGAAGAATTCTTGGTTGTTCCTTGGTGTTAGGCAGGATCCTTTGGTTGTTTGTCGCTGTTTGGTAGAATCCTTTGGTTGCAGATCCGTTCGTCCGTGTCGAATACGTGCAAAATGAACGGCCTTCAAGATCGGCGATTAAATAGTTAACTAACCACGTATTCGAGTGTGTTGATTGTCTGGCTTTAATCCACGCGGCCACACAGAGTCTATAAGTTTAAGTGGTGGCCTACAGCATACCTTATATACCGAAATAATACAACACTGCGCGTTGAGCAGGTTCTCGTGTATAATGTAACATGAGAATTCTGGAAAAGCAACGTCCCTGTAGACAGGATATATGTTAGTATCTCCCTATGTCGACACTAGAAGGTGAAAGAGGATTTCCCGCTTCTTTATTGCCTCTTACGACATGAAAGATAATTACCTTTCGTTTTTCCGGAAGTCAAATAGGAGAACCGTGGCAAATAAGGAATATAATCCAAAACAAATATTATTCAACATTCAGAAAAGATTTTGCAGCTGAATGACAGCAATTCAGCTAGACCTTAATAGAGATATTGTTAATAAATGAGAACCTAATTAGAGTTAGATAATGATCATTTAATTACCATTGAGAATATAGTGTAAACAACTAAGAGAATTATGAGGTTGTGGTGACGTAGTTTCGGTTACAGGCAGACGCACAATCTCCATTATAGTAAGATTTAAAAGTAGTTGGTGAGTTAGAGAATACTAAACACTTTACGAATATTGGCTTAATAATTTAACTCAGTTAAATAAATTAATAAGTTAATAAATCAACACAGCTATTTAAAAAAAAAAAGTAGTCATACAATAATAGATTCTAGAGCATTGGTTCCAAACGTGGGGTGTACGCCCCACAGGGGAGGACGATTTCATTTTTAAGGGGATGCAATTGAGACTAACAAGGTCTAGGTCCAAATTTTTTATTCTATTTTATTTTATTTTTGGAGTTTTCCATCTTGTAAACCTAATTATAAACTTTATGTGTCAGATTATTTTGAGTAAATATTTTTGTATACTGTGTAGTGTGGGGACTAAAATAAAATTAAAAGAAAAGAAAATAACAAACGCCCATTAGCCTTCACCGGAAGAACCCACCGTACATGTGCGGGAAAAAGGACCCACTTCCGACACCAAAGAGAATCTCTCGGCCATTCAGACTTAGGCCTTAACTCGGACAAGACACTACTAGTGGCCAGGGGAAATTTCCCTTGTCACGTAGTGGCTACAGCCCACGAATAAAGCCTAAATCATAAAACCACCTTCTGTTTTTGTCTCTTACATTTCGTTCTTTGAATTCCTTCCTTTTCAGCGCGACCACAAAATAAGATGGGGTTAAAAGCAAAACCCCAGGAACACGCACCAGGAATAACCACAGCCACGTTTTAAACCTTAAAACACAAGACCCTTATTTTCACAATTGTTTAGTGTTGGACAATATGTGTTTGACTTATGGAAATAACCCGAAATACACTTTATAACGTTCTAACAAAAATATTTAGGCTACACTAGCGGCGAGGCTTAGAATACGCTGAGTAAATCCCTCTAGTAGCTGTACGGCCATTTTTCCTCGATCACATAAACTATCCGAGTGAAACGAACAAGACCAGCCAGACACTGCTGGAGAAGCAAGGACCAACTCATAAGCAACGTTCTTCAGTCGAAACCAGCACATGGGAACGCCAGTGCGGGCCGTCCAGCAAACACTTACATAAACCAGCTCAGCGTGAATATTGGATGGCAATTAATTTTTTGTACCCGTGTTGAGTTCTTATTTATTGACCCTTAAACAGGTCATAACAGTGGCGACGAGGATGAGATCCGCTGTTATGGCCTGTTTAAGGGTCAATAAATAATGATTCAACACGGCTATAAAATGTAGGGAACAGATTGTATTCATCAATATATATCACGTACAATGGAAGGGTTTCCTTGTTTCAGCTTACACAAAGAACTGTATCTGGTACTACTCGTTTGAGTAGCTTTACTCTGTTGAATATATACCCTTGGGGTAAGTCCATGTTCGTGTAATAGGTGAGTCACCTACAACAGTTATGTTTGATATAAAATCAGGGAGTTTATGGAAAGTTATCGGCAATGGAGGGTTAATGAACTTGACTCCTTGAAGAAGGCGCGCGATTGGACGCGACCCAGCTTTCAAATAGCGTAGACGTATTGTCAGCTCCGGGGCACTTCTCACCGCGGCAGAATTAATATGGGCTAATAAGACTTGATCAAGTAATACGAAGTTGTTGTTTTTATTAATTAAATATTGAAAACAATGTTGAGCCCAGCCCTGAAATACGTTAAGTAATAGTAGAAATTAACTAGAATAAGGATGACGTGTAAATGACTGACCTGCTGATTGGCTATTGACAAGAGTGGAAAAGAAAGTGAAAAGTTTTGGCAGTCTGGCTGAAGGTTTTTGAGGAGACACATCTCAATGGTGGTGTGTCTATTCGAAACCCAAATCTCCAACTTGGTATAATGAAAAATAAATGAGCTAAAAAAAATAAATAAGAAGAACGTCTTGTGTTCGTTATTACGGACTGTCAACAGACGCAAGGAAGAACCTAAAAGGACCCAAATTGTTCTAGACCCCTCGAAGAAAAGAGAGATCCCAGCCAGCTCAACAACAGATCCAGTATAGCAGCGATACCCAACCAGATCCATTCCAGAGATAGGTAGAACAGTATAAGATAAGTATAGAAATTATATACTTCTTTTAATTTAATCTCGCCGCGTCATATAGAAATTCATTCACAACTTCATTTCTTTTAATCGAGCTCGCGAGGTTATATATTCTCATTTGAAATTTAATGACCATTACTTACTTACGTACATTTAATTGTTCCCGCAATTTTAAATATTCTAATTTGGTGCCGGAAGGCCAGCCACATTGACAAGACGTAGGCGGATTTTAATGGGGGTTGCTAAAATCTACAACGTGGCGTTTTACAGACTAGACAAAGATAAGAATAAACATATCACGGCACAATAAGAGACACAACGGGAAAATGGAAAGGAAAGAAGAAAGCAACATTAAAGGAAAGACCCACGGCATAACAACTATAGTGAAAAAAAGAAGGGAATAGAAGAGAAAGAGAAAAGAAAATCGTAAGTAAAACACGACAGATATAGTGAAAGAAAGAAGAAAGAAAGAGATGAAGGAAAGTACATAAACAAGAACAATTGTGAGAATGAAATAAGACACTACTTACAAACATTTAAAAAATGAAACGACAATAATTAGAAAAAAACACGGTTTAACATTTTTACATAGCCTAAGTAAGGAACAAAGTGGTGTGTTGCATGTCATGGACTGCTCATCTAACTGGATTCCGTCCTTAAGTATCATGCATCGCCACCTACGACCAACGGGTGGCCCCATTGGGGGAATCTTGCCCCTCTGCAAGTAGTAGTCGATGTATTCAAAAGCCCCAGCCGACAGGAAAAAAACTTGTATACGAATATTTGAATTTGTCCCATGAATGTATTTTGTATTTTTGTTTTTTTCTTCGAGGTTTGTTAAAATGATTTTATTTTCGGTGAGGTAGAAATTGCAGGGCAGGTTTAGCTCAGTAGGTAGACTGTTCGGCTAGGATCACAAGGTTCTTGGTTCGATGCCAAGAGTACACAGAATATGTGTGGTAAAGTGAGGAGCTGGTTGTAGGTGTGGCGCTCCACCTCATATGCTGAAATAATCTCCTTGTTCTCGCGCTAGTGGAAAAGAGGATAGACTCCCTCGCTGTCTGGCTGATACCGACATTAGGCCGCCCTGACCACTTAAAAAAACGAAATTGTAATGGAGGAAGTATTGGAAATATATAAATCATGTATGTATGTTGTATAATATATCATGTATGTATAATGTATAATTGAAAGTAGAAACTTCTATATTGTAATTGACCTGAGTAAGAATGAAGAAGAAGGAAAAGAGAGAGAGAGAGAAAAGGAAATTAAGTTAATGTGTAAACATGCAAAGAACTGTGTTACAAGAGAGGACAGAATATTTTCAAAATATGTCACAGAAATGACAGAATGATGAAAACAAAGTGAATAATGATTGCAGATAGGAATTTGGATAGTAAATAAAGTTTTTATCAATGAAATTTTAACATACATTGTGGATAGTTATAGTAACGTAAAAATCCTGGTAATTTTCATTTTTAGTTGTCAAAATTCCTAGCAAATAAGGCAATTAGAGTAACCTCCCTTGACATTCACTTTGAACTAAGCCGGTAGCTATTTTGACAGTCTCCGTGCGAAATAAACAAATCTTAGAAACTTTTTCGAAAACAATACAACTGCATGCTTTAACACAAAAATATCATAAAATGTGTTCTTAATAATAATTAAGTTCATTTCAGATAATTTTATGCTAGGAATTTAGCCAACTGACTTTCACTTTGAAACAAGACGGTAGCCATTTTGAAAGTGTCCGTGCGGAATATACAAATCTTAGAATCGTTTCAAAAACAATACAAGTGCATGCTTTAACACAAAAAATATCATAAAATGTATTCTTGATAACAATTAAGTTCATTTCAGATAATGCGCACGCACAATTTTATGCTAGGAATTTTAACAACTAAAGGTAAAAATTACCGAAATCTTTATAGTAAAAGAGTTTTTTTTTTGTATTCGATATACCGTGTTTGTAATTTGATAGAGATCGGCACATATGATTTGATCAAATTTCGTTTGCTTTGCCAAGTACTCTAGGTTATCTGGTGGAATTGTGTTTTAAGAATTCTGAAGTGTCTCTAGAATGAGAGGAGTTGTTCGAAGGATTACAACGTGTCCTACTTAGGGCATCTGTTGTTTAAATTTTTCAAAATAGTTTAACACGTTACCTACGTTTTTTTTTTAAGTGGTAGTTTCGCCTCAATGATGTTGCCACATTTCCTTTATTACATCAGTTTTGAAAGTATTGCTGGTATACACAGTGGGCCAATGATATACTACGTCTTTGTGGTATTATTCAATATCAACATGTGTACGGCAATGGTAAATTGACTGTGTTATGTGTTAGTACACATTTTGCGCACATATTTATCAGTGATTTATTTATGATACTTTAAATATACGCTCCTACATTTGGGGAGCTGGTTGTTGTCATCAGTGATGTAATCCGCAAGGTTCATTGGGAGGTTTCGGGTCTTCAAACATCAGACTTCCCTCGCCTTGCTGACCCTATCAGAGGTGATCAAACTCTGGTACAACAACCAACAATAGACGCTAAAAGACGTTTTACTTTTTTTGTTTGTAGAATTCTATCCCATTTAAATACAAGGCACCGCGCATCTGATTGGTTGTTAGTAACAACCAATCAGATGAGCGGTACCCTGTATTTAAATGGGATACGTGGCCAGAAACACTTTTCACCGCGCGGATTACGAGGTTTAGATGATTAGGTAAGTCAACCCTTCTTTAATAATGATTAGAGAGGAATGATCCTGTATTGTTTAATTTTTCCCTCTCTTCGGTATTCTTTGCCTGCCTCCCTACTTTTCCTCTCCTCGTATATGTATATATTTTATACAATATTATATAATAGCAATATAGTTATTTACTAAGCTTAGCTTAGATATGACACAAGGCCAGAAGTATGGGGCTCCCAATGAGAATCGAACTCACTAACAATGATTTGCGAAGCGAGCTTGCTAACCATTACATCACGTGAGGTGCCCATATAATAGCAATATATGATATAAAAATGATTTGTAACAGGTTATAAGTTATATAAATTGATATAAATATATATATATACATTTGGATATTACAATTTTTGTTTTATTTTTATATCACTTTTTTCAATAAATAACAATTTTTCATCGTTTTCACATTTTTTAAGTAGTGTATGTCGATACTGGTATGTTATCATGAAAGTCTCTCTCTCTCTCTCTCTCTCTCTCTCTCTCTCTCTCTCTCTCTCTCTCTCTCTCTCTCTCTGCCTATCCGTTTAATTGACCCCCCACCTGAATGTTTTAATTCATTGTAAAACATTAGATTCTCTTGGATCGTTAAAAGAAGGGACATGGTTCGATTTCAACTGACATCCGAAACAGAATAAGTTTATTTTATATTTTTGTTAAATTAATTTTTAAAGACTGTAACATTCAAAATATAATTTTGTTTCGTGTTTAAAAATGTTTGCAAATCAGCTATACTTTTTCCATTCTTTTGCTATCATGACTAAGAAAGGCAAGAAGACACATGAAGAAGGCAGCAAAGAACGTCGGCCTTTATGTGAACTCTGATAAAGCTGAGTTCATGAGCTTCAAAAAGCAAGGAGACATCTCCACACTTGACGGCAAGCCTCTTAAGTCAGTAGAAAAATTCACATACCTAGGTAGTAATATCTCATCCACAGAAAGTGATGTTAACACTCGAATAGGAAAGGCATGATTGGCCACCAACACATTATCAGTCATATGGAAATCTGATCTCACCGACAAGCTAAAGAGACGATTCTTCCAGGCTGTGGTTGCGTCGTACCACCTGGACCCTAATGAAGCGCCTTGAGAATAAGCTAGATGGAAGCTGCACGAAAATGCTGCGAGCGGTCCTGAATAAGTCGTGGAAACAGCACCCCACAAAAAGCAACTGTATGGCCACTTATCCCCCATCTCACAAACCATACGAGTAAGACGGGCTAGACATGCAGGACACTGCTGGAGAAGCAAGGACAAGCTCGTAAGCGACGTACTACTGTGGAAGCCAACACATGGATATGTTAATGAGGCGCCCAACCAGACCTACATTGCCAACTATGTAGGATGCTGGCTGCTGCGCGCGGGAGAAGCTCTCAGAGTCGATGAATGATAGGGGGTTGGCGAGAGATCGTCATAGATATCCGTGCAAATGCGCGACATGATGATGATGATGATGATGATGATGATATCTTCTAATATTGTTTTAAAAAAGAAAGTGAAATATTTGAAATTGTACATATATATAGCACTATGTACATCCGTAAGGGGTACATACGTGTACCAATCCATAGTCAACATGATAATATTTGTGAATGTTTAAGTGATAGTTGTGTAATCTAACATTTAAGAAAGCATAAACATATGGGAGGCAAATGTGGTGTAAGTAAAAAGTATGTAAAGTCGTCGGGTGGCCTAAAGTCGGTATCAGCCAGACAGCGAGGGAGTCTGTCCCCCTTTCACTAGCGCTAGACCAAAGAGATTGTTTCTTTTAGCGTGTGGGGGGGAGTCACATCTACCATCAGTGCCTTACTTTACCACACATATTCCTGTGCTACTCATATGCTGAATTGGCGAGGGCCGGTATCGACTGAGCTAAACCGTAAAAGTTAATATTAGAAAGAACGAAAATACAATCAATACAATCAATAATATCAATAGATAAAATATAGGTTTAAACTTTTTCATTTCTTTTTGTGGGGTGTGTGGATGTCAGTTGGGGTCATCTATATGTCAATCCAACCACCGGTTATGGAATCTACCCGCCTTCCGCTTTTCATACTAACGAACTTATTTTAGAACTCTACCCGGGTCTGCCAACAATTTAATGATTATCATAAATTGTAACAAGTAGACAGACGACAACATTAGAGGTGGCATTATTGAAAAGAAAATTATCAGGAGACCCCTTAGTTACATCTAAAAATGAGCAAGCATCTGCCACGTAAGGTCTGGTTTGCTATGCAACTGGAATAGTTGAGTGGCGGGTGAGCAGGATTGAAAAATAATTATATCTAATAACACTGGTTTACAAAAAAATATTTTTTTGTCTGAGGTAAGAATGTGAAAGTTGTTTTTTTTTTTTTTTACTAATTTGGGTGTGCTAATTCACCAATTTATAAACAGTTTTTGCTCTATCACCTCTAGTTTTCTATCTTTTAAATAGTCTCATTTTTAGTATATACAGAGTATAACGTGCTTATTTCAACAGTTGCAGCAGCTTATTACAGATCAAACATGATAGAATAAAGAACATTGACGGAATAAATATACTTGGATAACACAATGTACCACATTCAGAAAGAATTGGCCTTGTTGAGGCATCCTCGATGTTTTGACGAGCCATGGAGAATATGAAAAAAACAAAAAACAAGTAAAATTAAATATATGTAAGGCAATAAAACGTGCGTCGTTGGGAAATTGTAATAGCAAATATATCCCAAAAAGATTGTGTAACACAATTGTCGAGGAACACCTTCCCCTGTGCTGCAAAGGACGACAGCCTCCTGCGCTGATTGCCAGTGCACTACTGGCTGTTGATTGAGACGTGTTGGCTACCGCTTAACTGCCAAAATCCGTCTTGGTATATACTATATATGCATAATGTAATGCTATCACTTACATTTATTGCATAATAACTAAAAAAGAAAGCCATAAGTCACACAAATTTAGAAATTAACCCTGATGCATATACGCCTTTATGTATAGTGGGTACAAAATATACAGTATGCATATCTAAAAAAACAGAGTGATGAGTAAAATGGATTTCCCCACCCCCACCATTGAATTCAGCTGTAC